>JABBWA010000667.1:0-20294 GCA_016628065.1 Suillus lakei | reverse complement strand
GGCAATGTTAATAAATGTTAGCCACGAAGAGCAGAATGCGGACGTACATCTAACGTGAAAAATATTACAAAAAATGACAAAACAGTGCCTATACCTGCCGTTAGCAAAAAAAATAGAGCAAGACAAGCAGCCACATACCACTGTCCAAAGCTGCGCTAGTAACATAGTTGAATTTGCTCCACCATGCAAAGTTCCGCTTTCGTATTAGATATTGGAATACAAACCCGACTGCGAACCAGGCAGAATAGTTGATGCCAGCCGCAGGCGGTATATACGAGACACCGTTGAGCACGACAGGCGTGCTTACAAATTTGACCCATGAGTTCGGGTACCGCCGTTGCCACAGCCAGAAGGGAGGGGTAGGATAGCGCCGACGATGATGGCATACAACTCCGGATAGTAAAGGGTGCCTTTTCCAAACTGCCGCGTGGGTCCGATAATGCCCCTACAAACATGCACCGTTGGAAAAAGACACAGCAGTTGAAATGAAAGGCAGACGTACCAGACGGCTGATGCAGTGTAGTACACTTGATTGTGTGGACACGTCAAGAAACTGGGTTGATCTGGGGTGCAGATATCCGGAATGTTGTTGAACATCCACTGCTTGACACCGATCTGAATGAATGATGCCAGCAGGGTGCCCACGAATTGCACTGCATTGGAACACCCTTGGTCAGGCGATCAAGTGACAATCAAAAGAGCACCGCTTACCAAGGAACGTGGCTCGCGGAGGGACTTTTATGTAATGACCAAGCTTGAGATCCTGTACAAATGAAGTAGCTTCCGACAATGTCTGAACGGAGTATGCTTTGAAGATCTGTTACAAATTCGGATACTACGTCAAAATCCTCGCAAAGTGCTGCAGTTCGACCGCGTACCATGTTCGCAACAGGGTCGCCCGCCATCAAAGTCCCTGGGATGATCTGCGCGAGCAGATTCAGCGTGATCTGTACAGATCGGACGTCAGCATTCCTATTCTCGAACGCAGCGCGGAAGCATGCATACCCCTTGCCCAGTCATTGCGTAAATGAACCCAGACGGCAAAACGTATAGAATTGGCAATGCCACGGACAATAGCAGGGCCCACACAGGTACTGACGTATGCCACACCTGCAAACAGCCGATGAACAAAATTAAGCATGTAAAAGGGGAGTGCGCTTACCTCAACGACTACTACCATGAGGAGGAAAAAGCCGAAGAAGCACACGAGATACCACCAATCTGGCACCTCGGGATAGTTGCGCATAAGCTTCGCGTGGATGTCATCTTGCTCTACGCGAATCTTCTTCATCCCGTTCAGTAAACTTCGGCCATGATAAAGGATCGTGTGCACGAGTACGCATGTCGATAGGGCGAATGCAAGCATGTAGGTCATCGCATAAGTTGCGGGAAGATAGAGCGGAGAGTAGTTCTCGTAGGCAGTGAGATTGAAGCGGTTGGAGGCATCCAACACAAACGACACATTGTAGACTTCACCGTAGCGATCATATGGATTACTGTCGTTCAATGGGAAGTAGGCCAGGTCCCACGTCTGTGACAAAGTCAGAAATGAGGGATAGAAGGTAGGGGCTGAGGGTTGGAGGGACTTACGTTGGTATAGTATAAGATCGGTGTGATGATCCAGAAGAAAAGAACGAAGCCAAAGAAGATGTGCACTTCGGCCCACCATGGAAACATCAAGGGACTACCAATCCACGAGATTTGTGACCAGTCGAACGTTACTATAGTCATGCCCAAGCCCGAGTCGACGCCAAATAATTGATTAACTGGGATGTTGTCCGGTAGTATCCAACACATCCAAGAAAACACCGAGAGAGCACTGAAGAGGTAGCCTAAAAACCCATCAAAGTCAACTCAATTTGACGTTGAAACGACTCTTACCAGGAATAAAGTAGAAGAAGAACGCGCCACCAAGCACAAGAAGGAAGTATCTGTATCGTGTAATTGATCCTGGTTCTTCATCGTCCTCCGCGTGAAGCGTGTTCAATAAAGTACACGTCACCAAATTCTGTGGCCAGACCATGCTCGCAGGCCAAACCAAAAAGCGTCTGCACATCCCCGCGAGACCGAAGCCTGTGAGTTGCGTGGCAACAACCAGGAGTACACTGAACCAGTAATCCACTTGAACGCCGTAGTTGAGTTGAGTGACCACAATGGCGTTGATAGCGTAAGGTGCGCTGATAGCAACATTTGCCATGATGAAGACCAAAACATGCTCCTTGATGTTCCATGGTCCAGGATTGAGCGAAAATTCATAACTGCCAAGATACCGTGGGAGACGATAAGTCGTGATAGGGAGGACAAAAGCGAAGAATTTTCCAATCGGATAGCATACGAGCAAAAGGGCGAGGGGAGAGACACTCGGGGCAGGTTGCCGGAAGTTAAAGAAAAGATTCATTGCACTGGGAGCCATGAGACTACAAGCCAGAACAATGTTCTGAAAAACCCACCTAGCGGTCATACAAAGAACCAGACCGATTAACCACATCCGCAACGTCATAGCGGGCATTTCTGGGTCGTCGATATTCGATACAGATGCACGAACTTCGGGAAATGGACTGTCTTCTTCATTCACGGCGTCAAAATCAAACTCCATCCTAGGTAAATACAGAATGTTGAGATATTTGCCGTAGAGAAACAAAAAAAAACCCACTTGATTGAACCATCGCGACTGTCTTGTTCCAGCATACTAGGTGTAATGCTCAAAGTTGTTGAATCCCCCAGTGTAGATGAAGGGTGTCGTGTCCTCTGTGAACTGTTACGAAGGTCCTCCTCGACGTGCTTCTCGGGTGGGCTGGAGGTTAGACTAACGCGTATTTGCCGAGAATTCGGGACACTGGGTCTTGAAGGGTGGGTATTGGTTGTACTCGAAAGGGCTGTGCTTAACCGACGCATGCGATACGGGTCGCTCGCGCCTTGGTTTGACGCGGTAGAAGGTGGGCTTTCTACCGGAACCTGAGATATGGGTACAGGGAAAAGACGAGAGGGGCCGGCCGCTTCAGGGGAGAAACGAGCCCAGGGGTCAAAGGTCGGCGCCGGATATACAAGCGGGGGGACGTCTGATGGTACCGCGTTCGCGAAAACATTTGCGTAGTCAGGTGATATTCGGGAAAAATCAGCCGCACGCTGCTTCTCTACGTCTCGCTGTTGGTCTGCAGTTGAAGGAGGGAGAAACGCAAAAAGGTCTTCTGTGTCGCTTTCCTCTTCCTCTTCCTCCTCGATATAAGCATTATCATAGGTATACTGGTGGTTACGGTCAAATGCCCCTGCGGAAGTTGGAGGACGCGCTGAGGATGAACGGAAAGCTGAAGCTGTGAAGGGGCGAGAGCCCCCAGCTGAAGATGTTGGTCTGCCGGACATCAATCAGAAAAGGTCCGGGAAATACAGCCTTTGAACGCCAAGGGGGTATCTTATGGAAGTCGTCAATAAGTTGCTCGGCGTCGTGGACGACGATGAGCAGGACGACGGGAGGGGGGATATGAGGGTATCTGAGGACAAGGGAAGGGACTTGGAGGGAAAGGACTTGTGGGAGGACTCAAAGTGGACCGCTACTAGAGGATCATCACTAAACCAATCACATTTCTCAGGCACATCAACCTTCCCATGTTCCTGATTAATATTTTTGTGTGTTTTTCACATTTTAATTTTATTTTCAGCCCCAGCCACTTGCCCTTTTTAGACTTCTCACCCCAAATTTGGCTATCGAGCCGCCGTTCCTTCCCGGCGGTCACTGACATATCCGGCCGCCCAATCTACGAACACAAGTACCCCGTACTTTGTAGTTCCAGTATTTATCTTAGGATGAGTTATAGTCTATAGATTCATCTGCAGTTCGTTTCATGCTCTTCTTTTGCTCGCGACGCAGCTTTCGATCAAGTCCCTCATTTCAATCTTGCCGCTAGCCCTGAGGCACATCAGGGCACCCACACGCTGCACCCACTGTCATTTTCAGCAACGTTTCATTTTGACAGTGCTCGTGTGCCTGGCACCCTCCATGGTGTTATACCTTCACAAGTTCCCCAACACCACGCATACTGATAGATGTAGTCGCCGCTGCCAGTCATACTTTTACACTTTAAAGGCGCTGTAACTACTTCTCATCCAGTCATATGCCGTCGTTCGACGAAAATCTACAACCAGTGCGGTTTGCGGCTTGTTCGGCGATTAGTCGCTTAATGCAATAGTCCAAGCTGATACATCTCTGCAAACTACATGTAGACTCTATCAGAGTAGCCAAGCACTTGCCCAAGCCCACTAACATCGAAGAGTTTGAGTTATCTCTGAACTGCCTGGACCTTTACTTTGTCATTGCTCAGTTTTTGCCTGTTGCCACTATCATTATACTTATCTGTGAAAGGCATAGCGCGCCTCGCTTACCGCCCTAATAGGAGAACTCGTGCGTGCAGACTCAGCGTGTCAATGCACGTCACTACTGGGACAACATGATGACCAGCGGCTCCATATCTACATCCCTCCCAAGCTCATGATAGGCGTCCTGAACTCCTAACTACGTTGGATCCGAGCCACCTAATATAAATTGCAGGCTTTGCCTTACCACAGTCTATGAACGCTGGGGTCATTTATTACACACTGGTCCCGGAGATGACCCCAGCCTAGATGCACTATACCAGACACCGCCGTAAAAAGCGTCCGCCACTTCCGTCACTCTTGATGGACTGGTCACTAAAACCAGACCGTACTCGCGCGAGCGATAAGTGTACCGCTAGTAAGTTACTGAAACCACTCTTTCCTCTTTGAGTGAGTTACGGTGGGGTTACGGGAGACACTTGAAATTTTTAAATAGACGCTTTGTGGCTCTCGCTCCATTCTTTGGCGCAGATCATCATTCCTGAGGGAGTGAGTGTGATCTGCCATCCTTCATATGTTTCGCAAAACTAATCCTATGACCGAGACTTTACGAGAACGCAAAACATACATAGCTACCCATAGTGCGATACTTCTATACCACATCGGGAAGCCAAACAACTGCTCACCGAAGACGTAAATGAACGCAAGCCTACAGCTTGATTGGGAGAGCCCTACAATGCTAAAAGAGGAACGCAATGCACTATGCCTTAGCAAGCACACTGGAAGACTTCCGGCACTTCTGACCGCGATGTTAAGACGCTCACTGGTATTAGCTGGTATTCCACCGTATTTCCCTTATCACAACTTCCAAATATGTCCTCCCGCGAGGGTTTCCCGAGGCCAATGGGGCAAGGGACAGGGAGAATCCCAAAATATGTATCGCGTGAGTCAGAGACTCAGACCAAGGCGCCCAAGATAGGCTGTCCGTGAAGCGCGAAAGGAACTCGAAGGGATCGATTTCTTTAGCACAGTGCTCCATGACCAGAATGGGAAGAGAACGATGCACACGCTGCAATATTGTAAGTAGTTGCGTTAGTACAGCATCACGATGGTTAATTTAAGCCGCGAGCCGTAACTTAACCCGCTGCGACGGAGAAGGTGTCTATGTCCACTTATCCACCTCCTCAGGGAGTACTATCATAGTCAAGGAGATTGTGCGCACGTTATTCCAGATTTCACTCCTCGGACACAGATCCAATGGCCTTTTGCGTAACAGGAAGCATGTCTTGAGCAACTTTCATCATTGCTCAAAATGTTACACCCCTGATGCCTAGCGACATGATGGCCCTCCCCGTGTTGGTGCTCGTGACCTGCCGAGGGTAGTAAATAAGGGACCATGTACCTGTTCGACTGCACACTCAGGAACATCAGTGCGGTTTCCCGTTATTGGGCCATCTTGGAATGCACGTTGTCCGAGGACTCGGCAAACAAGACAGACAGGCGCGTCAAGTGAAGCTGCAATAGTTCCGTTGTGCCTGAGATGTTTGTAGGCACCGAGAGTCAAGAGTAATGGGGTTGGTATAGCCGGTGCAGCGCCTGGGTCATTTTGGGCCATTTAGGCGCTCAAGTGACTGAACGTTATCACCTCTCGGCGATGCATCTGATGATGGTGGCAACCTGAAACTCAGGAACCACCGCTTGCATTCGTAACAGTGAATGTTTCAAGGAACATTGTGACATACTTTCTAAGACATATGTCATGCAGCGCGTCATCAGAGAAGCAGACGCCAGCGTCCGAAAGTGCTGAACAAATTGGAGCAAGAGGCAAGAGGTGGGAGGGGTGACAACACGAATTGCGTGGATATTTTCCCTGTATGGTTTTTGTCTTCGAAAAGCTGCGTGAGAGAGGGTGAATTGTACTTGTTCAAGTTTGGTGGAATGATGTGGCTGTCGAAGTTACCAGCCGCGACAGGCACTGCTGATGGAGTTTAAAGCAACGTGAGCGGCAACAGAATGGACTGGCTAATTGGACATTCGAAGTTGATTTGAATTCCGCAGCACATACGAAAGACTGATGCGGTGACCTTGCGGTGACCAGGAATTTTGGAAGTGAGAAGAAAGAAACGTGACATGGGACAATCATGGGAGAACCCGAGCTCACCTGGCTACAGTCACAGTCACTACTTCACACCTTTGTTATGGTGAACTCTACGGTCAAGACTCAGGACACCTAGAACAGGTTTTCAGCAAAACAGGCTGTTGGAAAATGCAGCCCATGGGCAAAAGTCTCACGTCCAAGTCTGTGTCACCGCCACTGTCACTGGCACGACAGTACGAATCGGGGATCAAGCAATTGGCCTCAGATATCCGGGTGACTTGGCAAAATGAAAGTATGATAACGGGGCCCCGGATCTGTCAGTGTCAATGCCCTGATAACTGATCAAACGTTCGAACTGGTGAAAGTCGACCCGATTCGATCCACGTGCTGACACTCGGGACCAACTCTTGCAGCAGCACAGCTCCTGACCGGTGATCGTGACAGCCACGAATCTTCCGCAATCCGACAAAGATACTTTGATCATCGTGACGATATTGATAATACCAACAGATATATCATGGTATGCGGAAAAGTGATCAGAGATTCAGCGTCAATCTAAGCTCTCATGGCCATTGCCTGGGACCTATCAGTGACTGGTACTGACACCGAGCACGGCATGACCAACACGCTGCGCCCGCAGTATGTTCCACATGGGTTCTTTTATTGACGCGCAGATCTACTGTATATCTGCAAGCATGCACATCATGCAATGTATCTGGCCTCAGTCGTTCTCTCGGACTCCATAAAAGCGCCGCTTGACGGGGATGAACGGAGACATGAAAGAGGTTTTGCAATTTCAAGCTGAATATGATAACCTCGAGTCAGTACAGACTACCGCCATCAATAGCCAAGCTTGCGATTTGCAATTTACGGAGCGTCCGCGCCAGTCTATCCCAGCTAGGCTTTTTGGTATCGGTGTTGTGGGCTTGCTACTTTTTGCTGTGTTTACCCACCCTGGATTCAATATCGTGCGCAATATTTCCGACTACTACGAGGTTAGATTTTTCTCTAGCCGTCAGGACTAGAAATCAGCTTATGTGTGCTATAGTTCTCGACAAACTTAAATGAGCCTGGTTATCCTGACCCCAGCGACGGGGTAGTCCTCAGGTGCATTGGTAGCGCGGACTGGGATGAATACTATGAATCACCATTATGGGCACACCAGTTCCCTTTTGGCAGCGAGTCACTTTTCACCCTTCCTGTTAATTCGGATGCCTTGTATCTCCTCTCTCGGGGTATCTTCCAGTACGGCACTGTCGCAGTGGAGCAATCCACGGAAGCCTCAGACGCTGTCATCATACGCGTCCGTGCTGCATACTTACAAGAAGAGGCCCTTGAACATGCAAATGTCTGTCACCTCAAGCGCCAGGAAAATCAGAATGGAATAGGCATCTACGTAAGTTTTTCTGCTTGAATACCATGTTGTGCCGTACTAATATTCCATGCGTAATGCTACGATATAGACCCCGAAGAGCCGTCTTCCTGGCCAAGATAACAAATATCAGCTCATGTTTGATGTCACATTGACCTTGCCCGCGAGCGCGAGTGAGGATGCCCTCTACATTAAGAGTTTAGAGACCTCTGCACCTCTTTTCCGTCACGAGGTTGCAGCTTTGTCGGAAACTGTTTTCTTTGGTAGTATTTCGTTGAACACTTTGCATTTCCCGATCAATGTCCAGGTTCGTGCTGCGCCATTTTGAGCTTTGAGTATCTAGAGCTGAAGTCTGCATAGTCTGTAGCAGCCGAGACAGGGATTTTTACCACCGCTAATGGGCGCATCGAAGGACACTTCCATTCGACGTCGTCCCTCCAACTCATCACTACCAACGTGGTCATTGATGCAGATATTGACCTGTTCCATAACGAATCTGCAAAACCATCTACATTGGTCATGACAACCGCAAATGCGTGTGTACCCATGCTCCTTTTCATTCCTCGATATATTAAACGGTTCGTCGTTACATATAGGCCCCTTGATGCACGTGTATCTTTGACTACTGCCTCGGGATCTGCCGGAGAATTCGGAGTTGATGCACAGACCGCGAACGCCCCGCTTACACTTACTTATGTCAACTCGCCAGTTTATTCTCGGCTGAACAGTAAGGCAAGAACCGCGAATTCTCCTGCAACTGTACACCTGCATAGCGCATTCGAGGGCTCGTTCTCTGTAGGATCGTCAATCATCGGGCCCTCTCTTGAGCAGCATAGAGTCGAGGATCCCGCAGGCGAAGGGCGTCAACGTCACGTTACTACATCCCGCAGCAGGGGGCAAATTCGGGGTTCTGTTCGTTGGGTTGGAGCTGAACATAGTGGGAACGGAACTGGCTTTGTTCAAGTGTCGACAACGCTATCACGTGCCAAGTTAATCTTGTGAAGCACGGTGTTTGGGACTATGCGTATGCCGAGAGTTGTATCTCTAGTTAAACTTCGAAGTAGGAAGACAAGTCATTCCGTCGTAATATCAGGAGCTCAATGCTCAAACGTGCAGAGCATCAGTAATCATTCTAAGCTGCAGCTTGTCACTAGGTATGTACGCTAGTAGTTGAAGCTTTAAGACGTACGTTGCTTGTCCGTGTTTGCTTGCTGGCAACATTTCTCGGAACCCAACTTGGACCCAACATTCCAAAGTTCTGATGAATTTGCTCTATCATACTTGTGGCATAGGGACAAGCCACCCAGCTTCCAAATTACATCTACGACCTGGTCGAGTCTCGACTCTCAGGATACAATGACGCTCGCTGACACGTAGAACGAAGATTAGTACACAAGGGTGGCCGAGTTCCGCTGACACCGTCGAGTTGATTTCTACATAGTCAGCAATGACCGTAATGCGAGATGGCCTGTGTCGCGTACGTACATTCTACCCTCTCAGACCTAGTAGAACTTACTATGATGTTTTGGAGAAAAGGTTCGCGCCTGCACGTTTCTGACCTGCGTTGTTCTGCGACCAATTATTCTTCGATAGAGATATTCACCGTCGACACGATTTACTGCGGCATCATACCTCTAAGTCCACCTCGGGACGAGGTGATGTTGCACAGGCCAGATGTCCCTGACCCAGAGAATGTGCAAGGAGAAGAAATCTATCTTTTCCCGAATGTAGGATATCATATACTGTGTTGTTCGCTCAACCCGAAAGCTGTATTGGCTCTCGCAAAGACTCCATTGTCTTTAGGATCAGCGACGTCACGCGGTTCCGGAAGGTTTTTGCATTGTTCGAGCCCGCTCATAGCAAACGGGCGCGCCAGAACTCGGTGGTAATCTACGGGTCCTTGGGCTGAAGCCGTTCAGAGATCATTAGTACGAATGTAGACCCTGGCGCTATCCACGGCATCATGCCGTTGGTTGCAAATGGCGATGCTCACACGATGCTCATGAATATATTTGATTTTGCACCTTGCAGATGCACCACGATTGTGATGGGCAATGCAACCAACGAATGCTGTGCGGAGTAGTTCTTTCGCGCCAATTTTACACCTGCTATCCGCATTCATCTGTCGCACATCCAGTTACTCCGCTCGTTCCGTACACCCTTGTTGATATCAGTTATCAGTAAGTCACAGCTGACAGTACCCCCAAGGTACGTTAACTCGTACATACCCATTGAATTGTGCACTAATACTTCCTGGTCAGAGTGCGATGCACCGCAGTACTTGTTTCCTCTAGTTTTCGTTCCCTCTGGTCCCCGTATCCACTCTGACTCAGAATGGCCGCGGATCGACTCTTAAAGCGATTAATGAGCCAGAGAGCTACAAAAAAGCCCCCAACTCTCAACATCCTGCCAATCCAAACCCGCAATATTATCCACCCATAGCTTCGGCTTACGAAACACCATGTTTCTACCGCGGTGCCCACGCCGCAATATGCGCTTCAATGCTAGGCCCAAAGGCAGAAAACCAGGACATTTTTCGTCAAAAATTTCAATCTATTGTCGGCAAGATTGTTGCGTCTAGGCGACAGTATTTTGCTACAGGTCCTGTAAGTTATCATCGGCAGCTGAACTCTTATTAAAGGTTATCGTCTTCTCTGGTCTCTTTGACAATCCCGATATTCGAAAGTCGGATGGATACAAAAACAGAATTGGCAACCTCGAAAAATATCTCGAAGTTGCCGGTGATGTGCTCACCAGTGACCAGACATTCCGTTCCCAGTTCTCGCCCCGTTTATGAATGCCGACACGTCTCTACCCGCGATGCTATGGAACCAGAACAATGCAACGCCCGAGGGCGGCCCCGGAGCAAGCTACATAGAGTACTTGGTCAGACAGCAGCTATGCAAAATGATCGGGTACAACATTTGCCCAACTCTGGTGTTACATCGCCTACTGTACACTCAGATAGATGTGTTGTCTACGGCGTGGTGGCCATTTGTGGGTACAGGGAACATAGTGCCGTCGACCCTGTGCACGATGTCGTCGAATTGCAGTCCAAATTTGAAAAGGGGGGCTTCTCTTTTACATTCACGCCGATGCAGCATGGGTGAGAGCGAGACGGATGCAAAAGGTCGCCTTGAACATATTCCTTTCTCAAAGAGTGGATATTTTGCATCGATGATTGTGGGTTGTGCATTTGGGCTTTCCGCGCACGTGCTCATGTAATGGACGTTTTACAAGGACCAGAATGTGGGCGTCCATTCTTCGTCTTGGTCTGTTGAAGCAGTGATTCAACAGGCGTTAACACCGTACACGCACAATCAACCCTCTGTTGTGGCCGATTGCGACTCGGTGACGATCGACACACAGTGCCCCGCCCCGCCGGCGCGCTATGCTACCCCAACGAGCAGCTGCGATTCTTGGTAAGAATGAGTGCACCATATATCAACACCAACGGCGTTGCGCACGAAAACATGGGCACGTTCCCATTGCAGGGAAGGTGGGCGATCTCACCTTGGTGGTGGCGCGTGGGTCTTCATCTTTACCTCATCAGTGCGCCGGGAGTGTCGTCTGTGGCAGTCTCTCTCGCATCTCGTCATCGGTCTCAACTGCGAGTTACGTTGCCCTCTTGGGAGAGGCCATGTTTAATAGCGTCAAGGTATGTTTCACAACGGATTGGACGACCAGTTGATCAGATGTATGATTAGATGATTGCAACAGGGCGACCTTGACGTTGGACGACCCGGACCTGCTTGTGCTTGCGATGCCTTTCGTGACATTGCCCTTTGGGCGTGTTCAAGACGGTGATGTGGAGAGCGAAAAGAGAAGGATGCTCGCAAAAGTGGTGGAACGTTCCAAACAAGGAGGACCCTGAGGTTCTGAGACAGGTGAGAGAATTGGGTTCCGACCTCATCGCAACGTATCTGCGTGCAACCTCCGTGCCAACAAACGGGCGGCTCTTTGCCGAGCAGGGGACGACACGAAGGATAAAAAGTTCATCATCACGGCAGCGACTCAAGCAGAGCAAGCACAAAAACGCGCTGACGGGATTCAAGATGCGACTTGGTCTTGACCAAGAAGATCAGACCTTTTCTACGCATCTCTGTCACTCGGGCTGTGTTTTTCAAGTTCAGGATCATATTTTTGAAGTCTGGATTGTTTATCCGCCGATCCTGAGCTTCTTCCTACATCCTCGCCTTGAAGTTCTGCCATCCGCCAGGCGCAACTAATCTGCCAAATCAATAGAACTTTCATGGGGTTCCACAACACTGTTTTCAGGATATAAAAGCACGCCGTATTAAATGTGGCATATCACCTCACAAACCATGCAGTTCTCCTTCCTTGTCGTCCTTACCGCTTTGGCAGCATGTATGTCTGTCAGTGCATGCACCCCAAAATACGTGACTTGCAAGAAGGACAGTGATTGCTGCAATGGCCTTCGTTGTGATCCATTGAATGTGAGTATGAGTAGTTGATTTTGCCTCTGGGACTCTATTCAACCTCATGACTCACCCCTTGCGTCAATAGGATGGTTCTCAAGTTTGTTATTTTTAAACTGCCTATCAATGGACTGACAATCCGTCAACGAGTATTCCATCTGGACAGTGAGTCATGTTTCTGCTTTCGCAATATTGCTGTTGTTGATGGTACAATACGTAGTTCGTTGCTCACTTTATGTCGTTTTTCCTGGAGTCTGGACAAATTTCACTGCTACATGGTCACACTCGATACGAATCTGCCGTTAGTATACATGAGAGCGATCTTCGGTCTCGGCTTTAGCGCTGCACGAGGTCGTTGAAAGTTGCTTCACTCATCAAAATCTCTGTTTTATCACTTGCAAAATCATTGTGGGTGATATGCATGTCAGCGGTTGGAGAGTCAGAGTAACAGAAACGTCTGTCTTCCTTCTAACCATGGTCTCACTAGGGGAGACTATGTACTAGGTAGGTACGCTTCTCCCTGAGCGTGCTCCGACTCCATACTGGAATATCGTATCTGGAAGATTAAACACAATATCTCGACAATTCGCGCTACGAAGGGCACTCCGAGTCTCCGACAAGTAAATTGCACGTGATTATCGATGCTGTGGCAATCCTCTTTAGAGTCTTGTCCGAGTCTCCGATCGTCGGTTCGGTCTGCATAAACAATGGAGTGCTCGTTAGATAGATATATGGCGATTCCTCCGACAACACATGTTATCGACCTTCAATCAATTGATATAAATCAGGAACCAAATAAGTACAGCGACACCGAATGCTTTCCAGAAACGTTCAGCGGGTGACTGACGATATACGACTACCACTACGTCCGTTGTGGGTTGATAAGACATATGGGAAGTATACGGAGGGGGCGGCGATGACCCTGCCAGTGGAGTATTGTTACTTGAGCCCTCTTGGATTCCTGCCCTCTGACCGGCGCCTAGTGATCGTCTGTGCGTACTATTGGGCTGGTTTCAACGATATTCACGCCGGCGTTTGTTCCAGAATTCCACCTAGTCGTACTTTTGTGTGTCGACGTGCTGTTGAAGCTAATAGTTGGACAGTTGTAGGTGACTCCTTGTGATTGGGTGTCCTGCTGCGTCATGCTGCGCAGTCCCAGTGCCACTCGTGCGCGTGGCCTGTGTGCTCGATATCAACCAATGATTGACACTAGAGTAACCTTTCGCAGCGCTAATTACCAATTGTACGAGGCAACGCAAATAACTTGCTCCGGGACATCGACGTCCTTAAGCTTAAGGTTCTATAGGATTGCGATGGGAAATTAAATTCCCACACAATCCTTGTCTACAACAACTTGCAATTGAATCTCCGGCTTCACGTATGTACATACGTGGTACGAGCGATCTTTCTCGCTGCCCTCTAGGTCTTCTTGGTCACATTCGGACTCTCTCATTCTGGAAGAAGACTGAGCTAATGCCGACCAAGACCGTAATTTCCCAGCTGGATCGTACTTGAATTTTTTCGTCTGTACTCCGTCCTTGTCAGAACTATGGAAGAAGCAAGCTAGTCGCTCCTTCTACACAATAAAGAACTGTCTGCTTGAAGTGCCTTTCTCGCAGGCGCAGGCGCGCACCAGCCAATGCCAGGTGCGACTTTTCGAAGCACCTTCGGTCTCGGGATGGATTCGTGCTGCGCAGTCCAGCTCATGGCTGCGGTCAAGCTGCGGTACCCTCTTGCGCGCTCGCGACCCGGGATTGACAAAGACAAATTTGGGTGCCTTATCCAAAAGACTTGGCACTTAGACAGTTCTCCCGTGTCGGGCTGCGCAGGCATGACACGTACATGAAATTCCCATACTCTTGCAGACAGAATTTGGGCCCACGAGTCCGCACGCCAGGAACATCCCTTTTCGCATCGCATTCCCGGATTTGCCTCCGCACCAACAGACAGTCTTACCATTCAAGTTATTTTTACTCGCGTTTCGCATTACCGATGCCTTTAGTTCCTGGCTTACCACTACTAGTAAGATCCAGTAGGTGGGTATGGTTTCCAACTTGATTCCCAGTATTTGCATTGATATATGTTGCAATATCATCCCCTTGACACGTTTTATCTAAGCACGATGCGGGTGCTACAAAAATACATCAGACAAGGACTGCGCGCCGGACGTAGTCCATCAAATGAAAAGATTGTGCGTGCTCAGTCGACCAAGTGGGATGGTAAACGCTAGGGGATTGCGCGCCCGTGAGATCATTATCTTTTGACACCTCTTGGGTTCAACAAAAAGTATCAAGTAAAGCACATTCCGCGTCCGTGTCAACTGTCCATTAACTGGCTCATGTCATGACCCCTAGCTGCGTATCAACGGATTCTACAGTAAGGTGCAAGTACTCAAATTCGTTTGGCAAGCATATAAAATTTCTCATGTATCTTTCATTGGTGTCACGTCTTGTAGCGCTGGAGAGAAGCGACCGATCTCTGTTGCTGATTTGGGTCTATTAGGGTCATTCACTCTATCCCCTCTCCCCTCATTACTCCAATCGACTGATTAATTTTCAGGATTCAATTCCTTCCTGTCCAACACCTATGGCTGTCGCGCCTTTCTCAACTTGTTGCGGATGTGGCGCCGAACTGTGTTGGAACGACCAAGGGTCAGCCAGGGCTCTGAAAGCAGGCCTCGCAACCTTGCGCAAATACGACATGCTCGGCGCGTGATGATGATCGCACCATCGTCGTGTCCAATGGATTGGACCGAGACTTGAAGTTGCCCCAGAAGTCTATGTGGAACAGCCCAAGAGTGGCAGGATCTCTAACTTTCACGCGTCTCCAGGACGTGGACCTTTTGTAACCAGCCTGGTTTCACGTAGGTTCGAGGGTATTCTGCCAAACAGTCCATCCCTCGGGTTGTGTTTTCAAGTTCATGATTATATGCTTGAATTCTGAATTGTTTATCCGCTGAGAGTGTGGCTCCACTAGGTTATTCCTACATCATCCGCCGTGAGGTTCTCCCATCCAGGCGCAACCAATCTGCCAATCCAATAGAACTTCCATTCTCACGACACTTTTTCAGGGTATAAAGGCAAGCCATGTTCATCTCAGAGATATCAGTTGATATTCCTCTTTGCAAAGCTCGTATCACTTCGCACAAGTCATGCATTTCTCCTTCCTCGTCGTCGTTACAGCTTTAGCAGCATGCATATCTGTCACGGCATGCAGTCAACTAGCCGACCGTTGCACGAAGGACCGTGATTGCTGCTCCGGCCTTCGTTGTGATTTCGTGGCTGTGAGTATGAGTAGCCTGCCCCCCATCCAGGTTTCAACCCCGTTACTCACCCCTTGTAATGCCAATAGCCCAATGGTCACAAATTCTGCGATATACCGCTGTGACCAATGGGCTGGCAGCCTGTCAATGAGCACATCTGGACAGCAAGTTGTGTTTCTGCTTTCGCATTAGTGCTGTGGTTGATGGCACAATCTGTGTAGTTCGTCGCTGACTTGGTCAATGTGGTTGCTCCTGGAGTCTGGACAAATTTCACTGCTGCATGGGTAATGGAGGCGCCTTTGAATTAATAGAGACAACGTTGAACACTCAATTGATATGAGTCTGATATTGACTAAGAAACATAACACAGACGTACCGTATACGTCACATACTATGAGCGATTTTCATCAGCTTCAAAGCTTCAAGCTTCAGGCACAATGATTTGCACTTCGGGGCATGACAGAGTATGGCACCATGCGCAGCGCATGATGCGCGTTGGTCGCGGTCGTTGAAAGTTGCTTCACTGAATAAACTTGTGTTTTACCCCCAACAAAAGCCTCGTGAGACAGGCATACCATCATACTTATAGCCTCGTTCATACACTAGTTCATCACGTGATCTAGCGTGACATTCCAACGAATTTGCGTATAAGTCGTTGTACACTAAGTGCGAGCAAAATCTGTTCTATTATTATGTGCAGATAGTCTGTAGCAAGCTGGACATGTAATTTTTATAATCTAATGTAGGGAACTGAGAGACGAATAAGCATTATGTTTTCAAAGTGTCCACCACCAACGTGACAGACGCACTAGATCGGTGACAGACGCGTTAAATCGAAATGAGAAGCAAATAAATCCACTACAGTCTATCTACCTCACTATGCCATGAAAGAGGCCCTCACACATAGCAAACCCTGCTGGTGCCGCTGGTCAAAAACGGCGTTAAATAACCGCTTCAATCGTTCTCCCTCCATCCAGATTGCCTTTCTGGTGGAGGGGGTAGTGATGTGGACCGAGAAAACTCACGAAAATATCCTTTGAAGCCTTTGTAAGTTCATATATCCCAAATAACGGTTCCTCGGTGTACAGAATTGGGAATCAGTACCGGCCATCGGTTCGCAAGGAGGAGTCTGAAAGGGGCATCTTGCGATGTGGGGGTAATCCTGCAGGCCTGAACATTTGCATCTTGGGAACGTGGTTATTGCCTGCCAGTGCGCGAACACGCGAACACTCCTATGTGCCTATCAGCTACGCGTGCTATAGGACTTTTAAGAGCTATTCTCTCAGTTGCTCCTATGCTGCACCAATAGATGATTACCGCATGTTGATTACTTACGATCAAAACACAGAACGATGACAGCTCCAGGCTCAAGAGGGCCGATGTACTTATATCTTGTAGATGATAGATATGTTCAGGTTTGGTTTAGGACTGGCGGCTGGACACATGTTACATTGAGTTTGTGTTGCATTCTGAACTGCTATCGCTTGCTTCTTGCGTTCATCCATTCCATTGACTATGCATCCAGAAAGGATGAAGACGACGAAATATAGAAAAACGCCATCAGACAGCCTTCCCCGCTCAGCTTGCTCATCAAAGTCCAAATTCCGTTGGGCCACTGAGGCCAAACTTCGGGAAGTTACAATTCCAAGTCAGAATATCCCTATCAACAGCGATCCCTCTACTGCCACCACAGAGCCAAAACGTAGGCACTGCTTCATCAAATCCGAGTTCCAGGAAGTCGAGATCCCGACTCAGAAAGCCCCCATCCCACACCTAACCCCATCCGACCTAGAAGAGCTTTGGGCGATCTGGATATCTGACCCCCGCATTCCAACGCGTGCATCGCGACATGCATGGGCCGCCTCGCGGAACATAAGTCCAGTACGCGTCGACGGCTGGTTCTGGGCTCGTAAATCGAAGGCGAAGAAAGTGGGAAAGCCGCTAACGAACGAGACGTACGCGCTTTCGTTGGTGCCGCCAGCTGCTTTAGTGACCCTGGGAGTGAAGAGAGAACTCACAACTCGCGATGTCGACTCGCCATCTGGCAATACTCCCCTTCTGCTGGACGTCAACTTTTCTCCAAGTCAAAACGCGATGTACATGCCTCCAAAGTCTTCCATCACGTCTTCTCCGTCTATTACCCCTGAACCTACAGAAGGAGGCGCATACATGCGCCATCACGATTACAATTCTTTACCAGTAACACGCACTGTCACCCCCATGACAGATTACAGACAGGCAGCAAGTCACAGCAACGATTTACACAGGTATGCCCTCCTGAAACATGTTAGATGTTTGAGCGACCCACACACCCACATTGCGACAGCCCAGTGCCGAGCTCGAGCGTTTGCAACGATCAAGCCCTCGACAGCACTTTCAACAGCCAAGATTCGGTCAATGAGTCAAGCCTGCCTTTTGGGGCTTCGCACGCTGCGTTTCCCGCCGATGCCTTGATGGACCGCTACGTCTACCTATTGTGCACACCTTACACGGTCGCCGCATCCGCAACCTTCCGTTCCTCGGCTTCCTGGGTGGAGAGCGACCTGACAAATGTAGATCATCGCTTTGAGGATTCTGGCGTCAGCACTTCGAACTATCGTTGACCGACTCGGAGCTGTTCCCCCCTGTATTAGATCGTTCCTAGTCAACACCAAGTTTTGTTTGTGAAAACCATGCCTCATGCATACGGTATGTTGCCGCTCACTACCTATAGGCTGCCTGTAACGTTCTCGAGGCTCCGGATACCGTAAACCCACAATGCCTCATGAGATCATCATACGTGTGGACACTGGTGAGTGGGATGACCAGGAAGAATTGCATTATCTTGCAGTGTAGGGAATACTGGATCTGGCCAATGGCGGATTCAACCGCGCCTCGCTCTTGGACGTCAGGAGAGGTGGCATCCTGAAGAGTTCGACATTTGTTTCCTGTCTATTTTGCGTCATCGTAACTTTGACTCTCCACAAAAAACTTAGTTATTCCGCTATTTTGGATAGAGATAGGTGGACTCGTCAAAATTGGGCTTCGCGAGGTTCTATGGAATCTGTAATAGCGTACGCTTAGTGATATGGCATATAGGTCATGGAAATGACCCGCGCCCAGTGCGACAGGTGACAAGGAAACTATGCGAATGGATCCCCAACGACCAGGAACACAACATTTTCTTCTTGCCCGACATCCTGTGTGACCTTGGCAGAACATTCCCGACGAGCCCACCGACCCTAAAGAAGACAGAAGAGAATGTCAATTTCTTCCAACAACCAAGTCAAAGTCCAAACACCAAGGGCGCGAAACAAGAAGAGGATATACTCACCGTATAGGACTGATCTCCTATGCCAATGCTACGAAGGCGTGTCTGGAGCATCAAGGCGCGAGCATGCTCCTCGGTAAAGCGAATCGCCCTCCCCTCGCTGGCAAGATGGGAAAGTTCCGCATACATGGCTTGGGGTCCTAAGTACTTTTCAAACTGCGGAGGCAAATCAACGCTGCCATCAGGGATCCAAGAGACATGAAGCATGAGTGTCCGAAGGTTGTGCCCCGCCTCGATTGCCTTTGCGATCGAGTCCTAGACACATCAGTGATTAACCGGAGATTTATCTTCCGCATACTAACGAGAATCACTTACTACGTCTGGACTCGCCACAGAACATTCAAGTGACGCAAGTTGGGGGCATGTTGAGCACATATATGATACAGTTTCTAACGTCAACTGCGCGACGCCTACTGCAAAATATTGAAGGGACTTTCCGTGTCTGCCAGTAAGATTCACGATGAATGGGCGCGGAATGGTTATTTGGCCATGCACTGCAAATGCTATTCAGCGTGAATGACTTTAAAGTTTGTTGGTGCGGAAGCAATATCCTCATCCATGTCCATAGTTTCTGCGGCCCCATCGATATCCACTGATCCTGTTTGGACTGTTAGGCGTTGCAACGGGGTAAACGGTGTGGGGCGGCGTGCGGTAATTTCCAAGCCCAAATATTCCGTGTCAAGGGCTATCAGATTTGGCAGACAGCTATGAAGGCCGGGATGGCAGCGCTTGGAGCACCCTTGAGACAGAGCTCTTGTAAAAGAGGAAGTTTCATGAAGACAGAGATGAGGATAGTTGCGGGAACACCTGCACAACGCTGCAGACGGAAATAGGAAAAAGAGAGAGGGAAATGAAAAGCTCCCTTACGCCGAGTTTCAAGGTGCGTTAAGAGGAGCTCAGCAAATCAGCCCATCCTTGAAGCACCCGCGGAGGCCCCCACATACTCACAAAGACCACACTGATAAGCGATGAATGCCTGAATAGTATTGAGCTTAGCCCAAACTCGTTCTCCTGGATCATACTGGGTGCGTATGGTGAGCTCCCGCAGGGGCAGCGTCATTAAGACATCCAATATAGGTAGAAAATTCGGCTCAGGAGTCAACGTGTCATCTACCCAAGTTGCAGATGTGAGATTTGTACAGAGTCTAAGCGCTGCAACAATATCCTCAGTGATCTGAGGAATGACTTGTCGCAAGTTCTGCACTGCGCCTGTAGAGGATGATCAAGCCAATTACAAGTCTGAAGCTATGCCACTTGCCTGTCTCCGTCACATGCCAGACATATTGTGCCAATTCGGTCGTTTGAGAAGAGTTGCAGAGGGATGGTGAAGGACCTGATTGTAGTCACTACAGTCTTAGATACATACTTTCGAGGTAAAGAGTAATCGCACATTACGCTTCACTTGTGAATCAAGGCTCCTGTACAAAAGTGGTGTCACTGCGCGATTGAATGCCCAGCTGACTAGTGCAGCTGCACTCAGATGCCTTCGATCAGGTAAATGTGTG
>JABBWA010000666.1:0-20298 GCA_016628065.1 Suillus lakei | reverse complement strand
TGGCACCATGTTTAGTCGAAAAACTGCTCCGAGCACTCCTACATAGGTCTTAGCTCAACTTGCGCATGACAGTTAAGGATAGTCAGGATCAATCAGCTAGTCGAATCTCCACCTACAAGCTCTGATCACTAAAATCGAAGAGGAGCCTTGTGCTTCCCCGTGCTTCCTGATGGCCGATTCCTTGATGCAGTTTTATCATGCAGTGCTAGATTGATGATCGATGGAGTCACATCCCCATTGAACGTGGACAAATTACTAGCCACGCACTGAGATTGAACCGGACTTGGACCTTACGTGCTAATCATATACCATGGATCTGGGACGGTCTGTCGCGACGCTCGATGAAGAACCAGTAACATGTGTAGTAAAATAAGATCGACATCACAAAACACAGAACGAGAATAAGTTACCTTGGCATTAGCTGCATCCGAGTCATGCTCATGATCTATTTGTCAGTATTTCAGTAATACTCTCAGGGATGACTTGGCCGAGCTTCGCCGTGGACGGATGGAAGGTACACACATAAGCATACCCTGCGGCCGAGAAGTTGCAAGCAAGAACACCAAACACAAACCAATATCAACTTCAAGTAAGTGACTTATGTAAGTGACCTTATTTTCTTCGAACATGACCATTGTCAAAGCATGGGATGATAGCAAATTCTCAAATTGAACTGGCCAAGGCATGCCTATTATAAGTACAAGTCCTTTCTGAACACTAAAACAAGTAAAGGGATTGCCAATGTGTAACTTGTTCCACTAGTACAGTGCTGCCATCGGAAAATGCAACTAAAAGGATGTGATGGCCCAACAAGATTTCAACTATGAGTGGTCATTCACTGAAACATCCCCACTGCCTTCCAGTAATCCACCCATTGCACTGCAGTTGCCGACGACAGGGGCTCTAACTCTTTCACCGTCAGACTGACATGCTGGGCTACGTCAGTTGCAAACGGGGTAAGGCCGCCCACTTCTGAATGCATCTCCCCAGATGCTCTGATTGCGATATCTGATTGAGACATGGAACGTAAAAAGTCGAGAAGCTTGATAGCAGGCTGCAATGGAAGACTAGGTGGGAAATGTTTTGTCAAAAATTGAAACACACTTACGATGCGTTTTATTGTTTCCTCGCTCGCGTTATTAGCACTCGATTCGACCTTTTCGAACCACTCTGAGAATGGAACGAGAGGCAGTGGGACGCTTGTCATCTTGCGTTCAAATATGGCGTCCGCAACAGGCCGCATCAGAGTTCCCCACGCTACCGGTCTCGGATGCACCAAATTGACCGCGATGGGAGGCACTTCTTCCGCGAAAGCTACCTCAAGAATGGCATTTGATACCGCGTGAGTAGGGATCCACGACAGAAGCTAAACCATAAGTGTCATTTATGAGCACTCCGGGGGTACACTCGGCGAAGACGCATTGAACTATACTTACCCCTTGGGCTTCCGGGAACACACCCAGACTTACACTCGACTTGACAATGATCGGCAGCCAGTCCGTTGCCGACCAAGCTCCACGTGGGGGTCCTCCTGCTATTTGTCCAATTCTGAATGAAGATGCCGCCAACTTGCTGTTCACGAGGATCTTGTTTAGGGCGGTGTTCGTCAGATTGGCATACTCCCCCGAAGTGACGTACGACTTACCCTTTCACAAACATATTTGCTCGCACCATAGCCAAGGCCTTCTGCGACGCCCGCGTCATACTGTACTCCTTCTGGGAAAGGTCCTTTCGCTTGATCCCAGCTTTGGGCAGTTGAGACAGAAGAAGTGAATATGAAACGCGGCTTTGGATGGCACGGAGAAGACAATGCCAGGTCTATAAGATTGCGCGTTCCCCGAACATGAGGCTCGAAGGACGACAGCGCCAGATTAAAGTCGAGTCGCCAAGCGTTGTGAATGATGACAGTGACAGACGTCCGGATCTTCGTCGCGTTGGATTAGTAGACTAGTCTACAGAGTCAGACCGGAAATGAAGCAAACCTTCTGATACAACTCCTTATCCAAACCCAGGTCATCGCCAGAGGTATCCGTTTCTATATATAGCAGTTTCACTGACTGCAGGAGGGCGACATCCAGACCACGGTCTTCGAATGCATTCTTCTGTCGTTGTTGGAGGGATGCTGTGCCCCTCGATGAACGATTGAATGCATATACTGTTGATACATCCTCGCGCTGCAGCAAAGATGCAAGCAGGTATGAACCGAGACCACCCGTGGACCCAGTCAGGACGACTACATGATTGCCTCGACTGCGTCCGTCAACCAGGGTGGTGGAGGCATCTCTGGCAGAGTCCCCAAATCCGACTGAATACTTCTTGATCATACTCTCGATCTCAGCCTTGACATCGACCGAGCTTGGACTGTCCCCCTGCAATACTGCAAGGACGACACTTCTCGCGAGCTGGCGAATCGAAGGACTTAAAAAGACGATATTCTGATCGATTCGCGGAGCTGACGCCTGCACGTCGCGATCTGGTGACGACCTGAGGGAGCCGATAATTCGGTTTCTGAGGAATGTCGCAGAGATACTAGAGGTACGAAGTCAGTAGAGCGTGAGTCTTGGTTGACCATCAACTCAACTCACCTGTCAAAGCCCTGAGCAAAAAAGTCTGTATCAGGATCGACCGCCTTATCAGCGTTCACAGCAACGGCATGGACCATGAGCCAAGTCTGGACGTCCTCTGCAGTCCAGCTCGTAGGCAAAGGCACATCGATGCCTGTTCTGCTGTCCTCCACCTTGTCGTATCTGACGCCCATCAATGTCAAATTCGGACATTGGTGAAAGTACCTGCTCACAGGGCATTGATCTCCTCCTCGTACAGTTGGGTAACGGCTTTCTTGGTGATGGTCCCCTTTCCAGCTCGAGGCATAGGCTTCTCCCTGCGCGTCACAAGAACCATTTCCTTGAAAATTCTGCCGAAGGCAGGGCCCGCCTTGTTCGCTTCCTCTATCTCGGGCCTTCAAGAACATTTTGAGACCGAAGCTGAGTACAATTTTGTAGGGGCCTTACCACACTCGATTCCTAAACTCCAAAACCTGTGCCTCGTCGTCGACGTCGATTTCATGCTCCTCTCGTGGCTCGACGAGCAGACCAACTTGGTGACGTCCACGGCCGAATATGACAGCGCCCTTCACATACGGATTGGTGCCGATGATGCTCTCCATGGGGGCCGGCATCAATTTTTCCCCAGACGAGAGTATCAAAACCTCATCTATCCTTCCTGAGCTGCAAAGATAACGCCAGTAAGCGCATGAACATGGATGACACGATTTTCAGTCGCACATCTTCCACAGACCATCAATCGTTGGATGCTTAACAAACACATCCGAAGTAGCAAACCCCTTGACGTCTGGGAGATTCTCTACTGACACTCGATACGTTGGACTTGTCTGCGAGGAGAGGTTCACACTGAGAGGGAATATGAAGATTGAGACGTACCAAAACTTGGCATTCATATGTTCCATCGCCCTGATGAGCCCATCTGATCTTGATGTTTGGCATAAATCGCAGCCAGTCCCACAGCTTTTTCTCGGCTCCATCCCGTAACATAGAACAAATGGGCCCAAATTCTGTTGCACCGTACGCAGGCAATAACGTGACCCCTCCATCCACCAGGGCATTTCCCACCTTAGAGGCGAGTGGACCACCTCCGTAAGCCTACAACAACATGAATCAATCCTTGCAACAATAAATTTGCGACATACGACATATTCGAGCGTCTTCAAAATATCAACAGTATTGGGAGATACCCATTGCTCCAGGAAGGAAGGTGTGGTCCACAAAGCGTTCGATTTGGTATTCAGCAAAGACTCCAGGATATTTTGGGAATTGGGTATTATGGGGGCAGCTGAGGGGTCGTGGAAGGATGTAGGTGGGTAAATAGATACGCTACTCAAGGAGGTGATAGGTATCAGCAGTTGTACTAACACACCCATGGCATGGAATGATGGAAATGATGCAGCAGCAATGCGGATGGGAGCGCCGATGTGGTCGACGACGCTTGCTAATACCGCCGTTGTTAGCATTTTACTTCGCAGATTGTTGTATCAGTTGCTTACGAGTTGTGCACCAGTCGATGACAGACTGGTTTGTAATTGGAATGGGTTTTGGGAAGCCAGTGCTACCAGAGGAATGCAGGTAGTGTGATACATCGTTCCCGGATGATCGTGAAGCTTGGGGAGGGTATGGTAGGAAATCCTCGTCCGGGCAACCAGTGACAAGCGCTGGATATAAATCTTTCAGCGCTGGCATCTCGTCAAGCTGCAGCTGGGTCGATTCAGTGCCGTGAGACACAGGACCGACTTTAATTGCGTTGATCATGGAACCGAGAGAGCGGTGAGTTGTGACTAAACGACGACACTTTGTTTTTTGCATCATATTTAAGACTGCCGCCGCTGAATTACGAGACGACATGGGGAATGGCTTAAAAGAGCAGCGGTCAGAAATCCGTTCGTCTAAATAAACCATCCACATACAACCAGCCCAGCGATGATGATACCCATGAATATCGTCTGATAAAGGAGGGTATCTGAATTGGCGATGATGCCGACTACTTCTTTGTCTGCGCCTGCGCGATCTGGTCTGATTTCCTGTGCGGCACGATGACAAGCTCGATAGAAGTCCAGGTGAGAGACAGAGACCAGGTCGCTGTTGTCAGGTTTGTTGTAGACAAAGAACGTGACGTCCGGGTTATGTTGTGCATCGAATTCCAGCAATTCGGGGAGGAACAGAGATCCGTCAAGGGGAGGATATTTGACAGGATTTGGATGTGAGGCAGCCATGGTTTGAATGGCTAATGTAAGAGTACTATTATGGTGGTCACAACTCCAGGGCCTCAGGATGTAGAGGATTTGTGTGGTTAAGTGTCCATGGCTGACGAAGTGTCTCCAGTGGGTCTTTAAAGCATGAGATGGAAGCCGGACCCCGACACCCTCAGATGTTACATTCCAACCAGTGTCGAGACTCGTGCCAATCAGAGAACGTTATTATATATCTCGAACAAGTGCACGAGAAAGTGACACCCGAAATACCGTGACATGGTTCTGAAAGACGTTCGATAGATCCAGAGACATCGGATGAATCATCAATATTTGCCTATTTTCATGACGCCATGGGATAATCTTATCTCCGATCTGCCCCAAAGTTGTCAATGACAGTCTCTAGATGGGGAAGCAGCCTATCGGATTATTTTCCGATGAATCTATAAGGATTGTTTAGCAAGGTGCTCAATGTTAGGGCGAGCGAATATCGGAAATGGTTGTCGGGATCACGGCAAGATCCATGATCCAGAGAACACCCCAGGCCACAGTGACCCAAGTTTTGACATCATGGTCCCGTTCTGTTTGAAGATACGCAAATGATCAGAATTCTGATTTATTATGTTGCAACGAGCATAGCTACAGAGATAGCACTGAGTGTGATTTGAATCGCAGACAGATCACACCCTCCCGTAGTCGAACCATATAGAAGGACTCAAGTTGGTCCTTGAAAACGGACAGATTTAGTCGTAGGAAATCGCTCGGGGTACTAAAATGAAACCGTGGTGAGTAAATGCGCCGTGGGGCAACCCGTTCTTTTTCTGGTTCATTCCCGTGTGCAAGGGGGCCACATGACCATTGATCAATGATGGGACTCGCTTGCCTATGCCCACGCAGAAGGGGGTAAAGAACTACAAATAGAAGATTGGAACATTGGCAAATGTATCAATGGGTTTCCGGAGGGGAAATCTTGATGCATACTATCAGGCATGCAAAATGGCTGAGGACACAAAACCAGGTCCTGCTCCGATGTGTGATCGAGGAACTCTCACCCACTGCAGTAACCTCTAGTTCCCCGTAGGCAGACCTAGATAGGATGAAGGCAGTTGTTCCTTCTGTATTAGCTCCGCTAAGTCATTTGTATCCCAGTTCGTTTGATATCGGCCTCCTGTTTAGTAGGCGTGCGCTCATTATTAGATTTGCCGGAATGAGGCAAGATGAGGCTTCATAGAATACTTATATCACAGCCCATCACATCGCTGAGGGAAGACATGGCTTACGAACCGTTCTATAGTCCTGTGGGTGAGCATCAATGACGGGCATCACATGATGATCGTTCTTTTTGTTTTTAGATGAGAAGTAAAGGTCTGGTAATCATTGGTTCACCATTGCAAGTGCATCAGAATTGTATTTCGAGACTGTACGGCGAACAGAGAACCTGTCAGGGTGTTATGAAGGTATTTATGTATTGTATATACATACGACTTCGTTCCGAGATGAAAATGTGCATGAAACACAATCAAGATTGAGTGGTGCTCTCTACCTAGCACGGTGGAGATGATCTGTCTCGCTGGATCTAGAAAGAGCTAGAGCTGTTATCCTTCACCTTCTCAGGCTGATTATACGTTGCAAGATATACTTTTCATAGAATCTGGGTTCAGTCCTCACTCACTACTTCGTACTGTCATTATGTGTCCACTGAGATATATGAATCTGCAAAGGCTTCATGGGATATTGCTGCGAGTTTCTTCTTTCCCTCTCGTTGGCGGCCGAGCTATAGACCATCGGGAGGAATTTGCGAGTAGTTTTCCTGAGTGTGATGCGAATAAATACCATGTAGAAGGTGATCGAGATAATCGGCATGATCTTGGTCGAGGTTCAGCAACATGTTACAACAGATGTTGACGGTGATAATTACCATGTCTAATACAATAAACTGGGAATTGTTCGAGCACACGAAACAGATTATATTGTCAAGAGGGCTGCTGAGTACATGATAGCGGCATCCACAACCACACGCACGATAGGCATCATAGTACCGTTCGTAGCGCGAATTGGAGAGACTTTGCGTTCGATCGTCCAGATGCGATATGCAAGTAGTCCTAGACAAATTCAGGTTGTTATGATATCGCGTTTATGCAGAAGCATGCTTACCTGAACTTATCAAATTGGTTGCAAGTGTCAAGGAAAACAACGCCGTGATCCATTGCCTAGTCTGATTTGTGTAGATGTTTCCGCCAGTCGCCTGCGAAGCGTAGTAGGGTGCAATCAAGGCAGCTGCTTCAACGCAAATTCAGAACACGCGACACCCAGACCACGATAGCAAGCTAACCTGAGGCGCTGCACCACAGCACGCTTGGTAGGACGATAACCCAGATGGACCGCCAAACGACATAACAACGATAAATCTGTGACCAGACAAAGAACTCTGAGCACAGGGGGTTTCGAGAAGAAATGAACACACCACCACCCCATCGCCAAGCATGGTTTGGAAAGCATTTATGTAATTCTTGGTCACAAACGTTGGTTGGCTAATGTTTTGGAAGAATGCCACTGGTCCACCAGGAGAATTGCGATATTTGATCAGTCCATCTTCGAGACGAATGATGTCTACGATCATATGCTTGAGACAATTCAGCAGGTGGCATCAGATGTAAGAGGCGAGAAGCTCTCTGCAGTACTCAGTATCAACAGCAGGATTGCCACCAAAGCGATTGGACGATTGACGTCACGTTTGTAGGACGATGCCCAAATGGTACCTATAAACATGAGGACTGAAAAACCTGAAATTCCCTAGCTCAGCAACAGAAGGTGAACTATCATTGCGATACTCACCGTATAATATGCCTTCCAGCACTGTTGCAATTATAGTAGCGGTGTCTAGCGGGATGTTTGAAACCATGGCGAGAATGGGTTTAAATGTTGAGAGATGTACGAGAGCCCCGGTTTATATGGGAATGACAAGAAGCATCCTGTGACTTCATCCTATGCACCAGCGCTAGGGGTATTTTTAACGAGTGCTAACCTACAGAAGAGAAAGGATTTGTTTGGTTAAGAAATGGGAATGATTTGAGAATCTAAGAAGTAGAGCTGATCACGGTCAAATTGACGGTCCATGAGAACCGCCACGGTTAGTGAATAGTTCATGGTTGATTTGTAACATTTGTTACACCTGAGACAAGAGGTGTGCAAAAGGAGAATGCCGAACATGGAGCTCAACAATGTTACTAAGCTTGTAAACCTTAATATACAGCCACCCAAACTTTCAAAACATAGGTTCTGAGCTTCTCAATAGCACCCTAAGTTCTTCATCAAATCATTAGCTGAGTACCGAAAGCATGGTATAATCAGTATTATAGAACATGTCTAGATAGTTATTTTAATAAGAAGTGCGCATTGAGGAACACTGATCAAGAAATGATCATTTCTAAGTGTAATTTTGAGAACATGTGATGAAATAAGTAATGTGTCCTCAATGTCTGATATTTCTCCGTCATTCAAGTATCATCAGCTTTCATCCAACCATTAGACTTGCATGACACCATTGCATTATGTATTCTACAGCACAGAATGACAACAGTGATGACAATTCAGCTTGTATTAATATTGGAACACATATATGTGGCTCAAATCACATGGTGGTTGACAGATCAGATTTCATTGACATGGGGCTGGCTTTGCATATCCCCTCAGCTGAGCATGACAAAGAAAATGTGCCAGCATCCAGTTCTTACATCCCCAAATGCTCCACATTGAATACTGCTGGTTCTCTTCCTTCCAAATGAGCTTGTATCACTGTCCCTGCACTTCAATGTTGCTACTATCATCTTTGTTGTGTTTGCATTGAATGCACATCAATTATGTTGGACAAGTGGACAAATAATTTTGATATTATTAAGTTTTTACATTACTAAATATGGTAATACATCAGCAAAACACTTATTTGAAGTCCCCATATAGGCAGCACTGCACAGTGCTGCACAGCACTACACAGCATTACACAATGCTATCCATATGGAGACATTCCTGCATACCCAATTAGGGTTTTGCTGATGTATTGAGGTCACAGTCATGGTGTTATAGTGGTGGTGGTGGCCCATCTGAAGTTTGTCCAGGTTGATGTCATAAACTTTAGTTTCCCCACACCTCTTGACCAGAGACATGGCCAAATAAGAGTCTGTGACAGATCCCATTAAAATTGAGGGACAAATTGTTAATATTTGAAATGACTGGGTGTGCCACTGCCACAAGATGCATGATCAAAGCCTGAAAATGTCAACAATTAATTTTAACAGAGATTTATGCTCAAATAGGGAATTTGTGCACATATAAATGCTGAATTTGTTGGCTTGGATCTGCCTTATTGTTAAATGTATAGTCAGATAATGGAAATGACCAGTATATGTTGACTACAAGATTCATAAATAAATAGTAGATATACCACATGATCAAATATGTAATAAATTTAACCTCTGTTGTAAATTGGGTGGGGGGACAGGGTGTGGCTATGTTGGGTGGGCACAGGGAGAAAAAATCAAGAATATGTACATGGATATTTCTGACATTAGATTCTAATAACAATCCTGAAAATGTGCATAGGACATATGAGTACCCCGTTAAGTGCACCACTTAGTGGGGCACTGTCTGATTTGAGTGTCCCCATCAGAGGTCCACTCAATTCATTATTATTACTTGCTATGCTAATTAATAAGCTACATATAGGGCCAGCTAAAGTGGCAAAACCTGCTACCTGCTTCAGCAAGCACCATGGCACCTGGTCTGCATTGCTCTTTACTAAGCTTTGGTTATCACTCTTGGATTGTCTTCTTTGTGAGTGTGGTGAACAATTTCACAATCACAATCACATCTACTATGTATATACAACTCTTTATTTATTACACAACATTCTCAGTCATTCAAACCTAACAGTCAACATGCCCTATGTTGCTTATTCTTTCTTTGCTCTCTTTCCTAACTCCCACCATAATGTCCAGAGCTGAAGAATCTATTTGAGTTGGAGCATAAGCATAAGGAATGGTGAAGTTTATGGGTTTCACAAACCTTGGTCCAGTGTTAGAGACTTTGAAAGTGACCTGGAATGCAGGCTCATGGAGCCTGGTAAGGAGAGGAGTGACATCAGCTTGCATAAATAATAATATGTGCAACTAGTTAAGTTGGTCAGCTAGATTAGGCGGGGCTAACTTTATATCATACATATGAGATGTGGGAGAGAAAGCAAAGTGAAGTAAGTGTAAGCTGATTGCTTACCATATGCTTACATTATCACATTTCACGTGACTCATCCCCTTATATTCCTCGATCCTTGTACTATGAAGATCAGACTCGGGTCTCCTACCTACCATCACCTATGCATTAGTACAACGCTCAAAGAATCCACAGTTTCGTCCTGTTATCTTCACCTGATCTGTTCAGTGTTCCTTGTCGTTCTCTCAGGCAAGGTTCCACTTTTTTTTTAACAGAAATGAAACTTGTTTGTTTGATCTAAACAACTATCCTCGAACCTGCCGGGCTACCCACCCATTACCCGACCAGTCAAACTGCCTGCTGAACGAAGGAAACCTACCATCCTCATGCCTCTGACCATGTGACAGTGTGTGAAGAACAATAGACAACACATCCCTGTTGAACCACCCTTATCTCCCCTGACCCCAATATCATCAGACGCCACACCCAACACATGTGTCGCTCCAAAGAAAATATATTACAATTCCTCCTTGGATTTGGAACCAAACCAGACACATATACTCCCCTCCTGTTCCTGTAAAATGACAAAGTCTGCTGTTGTCGAACAATCTGCCCCCAACAAACATCCAAAACTTACGGCAGGTGAGATCACTCCGCAAGTCGCTTGTGACTGGGAGAACGCCTGCAACACGTACTTCTTACACAAACAAGTCGACATGGCAGATCAAGTCAAGATGATAGCTTCTGGAATGACAGACCCACACCTACGCAGTTGGTATCTGACCCAACGGGCAACCCTTGATGCGGGCACCTTCCCTGAATATATGACCGCCCTCAGAAGTGCTTGGCTCGAGAACCATTGGGCGACCAAGTTGTGCAAGAAGGTCCTAGGCTCACAGCAAGGTAGCCATGGATTCTATGAATGGGCCTTGGATCTACAAAACATGAACACCTTGTTATATGGGAACCCTACACATCTCTCTGATGTTCAATTACAGAACCAACTCAAAGCTAATATTTGCGATGAGCTCACCATCCCCATACTCAGAGCTAAACTTGCTGACGACCTATCTCTCAAGGAATGGATCAAAGAGGTCAAACATCTCGACAACGAACGTCTCAAAGACTTAGCCTCTCAAAGGAAGATCACCAAGGAGATTCACAGGTCGTCAAAGAGAACCACATCTACCGCAAACAAAACTTCATCCTCATCTTCAAAGACATACAATGCCTCTTCACCTTGTCTAGGATCGCTGACAGAAACAGAACACGCTTTATTGATGAAGCACAAAGGTTGCTTCAAGTGCAGGAAGTTCTACGTCTCACATCAATCCAAAGACTGTACAGATGGCACGCCTGATGCATCTTCCTACAAAACCCTCACAGAATCCAATGCCAATGCAGCCAGACCAAAAACAAAAACTGTAGCGGCAGTCGGACTGGTGGGAGCTGTGATGCCGTCGTCCGTTCTCGACAATGGATCCAATTCTGAAGATGACATGTGCATAGCCCCTTTTGAAACCGCTGTCACGCACCAAACGTGTTTGGTAGCGAGAACATGGTTTTTTATTTATATCTTCATTTCCCATATCATTCCTTACTCACCTTTTCATTTGTTTCCCTTCCTTTCCTTTAATTTTTCGATTTTTCAGCGATTTTCAACAGTATTACGGCATCCCGCATTTTTACGGCATTTTGCATTCAACGAGGTTTATTCACCTTTCCCCCATTCACACGCTTCCAATGCTCTCCCATCTTCACCCACTACACTCTCAGACAACCTCAGCATCAGCCAGACCATGCCAAATTGCACCAATACGTCGAAAACCGTGTCTTTATTCATCCTGTCCTCATCACCCTACCATTTCCAATCCTCTTCAGCGGTTTATATTCGTCGAACCATTCAAACCATTATCCACTCGCACCTCACCTTCATGATCACTGTGGACACCATGCCATTCCATCCTAACGCTCACCAGAGATTGCAAACAACCAAGTCCCTATGCAGATGACCAATCCCTTTATCATGCTGGGGAAGCGTCTTACAGACTGTGTATATCCCATGATCCCTGCATGTCGACATTCTGCACCAACAACCACATGACATCTCTGCAGCAGAGCATTCAGATCATCACACCATTATGGCATCATAGCATCATCACTCCATTCCATTCTCCACTGCCCATATGCTGCATCATTGCTGCGTCACAGCTCTTGCATCATCACCACACAGCACTTTGTCATGCTTGCATAGCAATTGGTCATGATGACTCAGGTCATGAGTCATGGTTTGTAATGGTCACAGCCCTGCTTTATCATCGCTTTTTTCATTCTCTGACTCATTCTTTGTCCTTATGACTCATTCTCCATTTTATGACTCATTCTGCATAGGATTTGTTCTATTTTTCGAAATTGCTCAGTCATTACCCCTGAAGCGCAGCACATTCATTCCATTCCCCCCTTTCATTGCCCTCTTCATTGCCCTACTCATTGCCTGGAGCGTTGCTTTGCATACACAGACGTACGCAGGTACTCTACTCTATATAAACCCCTGTACTTTAGCTACAGAGCAATCAACTCCTTCAGTTCACCATTCCATGTCCATTCTCCTCTGAAGCCTCAGATAGGCTTCACATTTTACAGTCCTCTGTCATCATTCCTGACATTGTTCACCTGGAACTTTGTCACTCTGCTTTACATTTATTCCAGTCCAGCCCAGTCTATCCATTCCAGTCTGCTGCCAGTGTGCAGTACTTTGCTTTCTTCACCCTCCAACTCCCACAAACCCAAACTCTTCAACAACTCGAAGTGTTTGGAGCACTATCAGGGTCAGCCCACCCTATTTTGAACAACTACTGAACACAGCGCTTCTAAGCACAAGGACCGCTGACCAGTGGCGTTGTCTGGTTTTGTTGTTTTTGTTGAAGGTTTCAACAGACCGGCAACGAAGATCGACACCAGCACCTCTGGAAATGACACAGAACCCTGATGCAACCACCCACAAGTCATCCAGACATCACCTGAAGACAAGACACTTGCATCCACATCTCCGAAACTCAATACCCATGGACCTGCTTTTCCAGCAACCATCACACCAACCCCACAGAAATCCATACCAGTACTCAGTATATGGATTTCACCAGTACTCACAACCCTTGCATTCAAGGATCACACTCACACAGTATGAATGCAGAAAACATGCCCTTATTAGGAAAAAGCTATGACCCAGAAAGTCCAGACCCACAGAACCCAAAACCTGGAAATGCAGAGATACATACCAGAACCCACACATATGTGTATGATTTACCCCAGGATTCATCTGGAGACATCTCCACTTACCTGAAACCCCTATCCTTAAGCAACAGACCTGCAGATGGACTAGTAACAGACAATTTTCAGACATTAGCATCAGACTTGTAAAAATGTGGAGATGAACCTAATATTGATATTTTTACTTCACACCATGATACCTGCACACGCCCTTACCCTATATAGAAAACACCCAGAAAACCCAAAAAACATCATAGAAAGATACCCAGAAGTTGCATGAAGAAGACAAGTCAGACAGTACTCTGCACCCACAGACCTGAAATTTTGACTGATATCCCTACCCCACACTTTTGACCATTTTTTTCCTATGTTTTTTTTTGTAGACACCCCAGTGAGGGATTGGACCTGGACATCAGACATAGGGGACTTGGACAATTGGACATCAGACCTGGAAACCCAGAAAACACATCAGGAAAAACACTATAGTTATTTAGGTAATAGTCATTTGACTATCTATTATATAGCTATCTTAGGTCATAATAAGATCATATATATCAATAGTGCTTCTCTGTATAATATAATATTGCTTTGGATACTATACTACAACTTTGGTTTTCATCAGAAAAAGTTCCCACAGTCAAGTTACTCTTCAATTTCAAGTATTTTGCTTATAACTCACTAGGATCTCAACCTATTGATACCATAAGCAACTTGATTGTGGGATTTTTTTCAAAGTTGTAGCCCTGGTCAAGGAGAGTCTATCCATAGTCTAATGGTATCAATAGGTTAAGATCTTAATGAGTTATAAGCAAAATACTCAAAATTGAAGGGTTCAAGAAAGTAACTTGACTGTGGGAACTTTTTCCAATGAAAACCAAAGTTGCAGCCCTTGTCAAGGGGAGCCTATCCATAGTCTAATGACATCAATACATTAAGATCCTAGTGAGTTATAAGCAAAACACTCGAAATGGGAGGGTTCAAAAGTGTTAGAGTCTGTTTCTATATAGGTAAAAATGTGAAACTTCACTAAGTCTCTGCCAGCCACATCATGTGTACTAAAATCCTAATGCTAATAGTCAAAATGCAACAATTTCATTGTCTTTTCCTTACTGTCATAATCCTAGTCTAATCCTAATCCCAAAAACTCGAAAATTTACTAAGTCTTGTGATGTGGCTTGGTTTGGCACTGCTTATATAAGCAAAAGTGCGGTCAAACCACAAGTCTTTTCCCATCTTTTCCTTCCTTTCTCTGTCTCTTCCTTCCCTCCTCATCCTCTTCCCTTCAATAATTTTCGCATTTTTGACTATTTGGTAAGTCTTTCTTTGTCTCTTGTTCTCCTTCCCTCTCCTTCTAGCTCTCTTCCCTCCTCCACCTTCCCCTCAATAATTTTCGCATTTTGGATGATTTGGTGAGTCTTTCTTTGTTTTCACCTTTCCTCTCTGATTCTTCCTTCTAGCTCCCTTGCCTCTTAGTTCCGCATTTTTGACTATTTGATAAGTCTTTCTTCCTTCTTCTCCTTCCCTCTCCTTCTAGCTCTGTTTCCTCCTCAATAATTTTCGCATTTTTGACTATGTGGTAAGTCTTTCTTTTGCTTTCTCTCTTCTTCTCCTTTCATCTTCTGACCCTCTAGCTCCGCATTTTTGCCTCTTTGTAGTTAGTAGTTTATATGTGTTGTAGTAGTAATTTGAAATATAATTTGAAATTTTCGCTTTTTTGGGCTTTGAGAGCTACAGTGGCTCAAAAAACTGTCCACATGTTTGCGCTATTTTGACTGTTTACATCATTGTACAAGAATGGATAGGTATTCCCTGGACATCCTGCCATGGCCTGGGAGTACTACATCAGGGCTTCAAAATGAGCCCTTACCCGTGGGAATTGGTGGTCATATGGTGGCACTATGAGGTTTGCAAAATGATGACTCATGTGGACAGTTTTTTGAGGCTAGATTGAAACTATATAAATTAATGGTTATGACACCATAAAGTCATACCATTATTAAATAAATTATAATGTGGTGTCATTATGGCATTATTAAACCTATCTCTCACTATATAATGAAGGGAGTCTCATGTATGATAGTCATAATCACCATGAAAGCCATCTCCTCTGCTCAAAGGGATAACATCCTCTCTCTCTCTACTGCTGGCCTCTCTGCTCGTCAAATAGCATCTAGAACTGGTGTATGCAAGTCTACTGTGGCCAAGCTCACCAAAGAATGTCACCCAGACAAAGAAAACTCTAGTGGAGGTCGTCCATCCAAACTCACCTCTACTGATAGGAGGGCCATTATTCAGCATATTACTACAGGAAAGGCTGACAATGCTGTCCAAGTCACTCATCACATCAATTCCATCATCACTACCCCTGTATCTTCACAAACTGTGAGAAATGTTCTCAAGGCAGCCAACCTCAAGGCTGTAACAAAGAAGAAGAAGCCTCTCCTTTCTATCAGTCATAGAAAAAGAAGACTGGACTTTGCCCTGGCCCATCAAAACTGGACTGTAGAGGACTGGAAGCGTGTCATATGGTCAGATGAGACTAAAATCAACAGGATTGGGTCAGATGGAAAGGTATATGTGTGGAAAAAGAAGGGGGGGCCTCTAACAGACAGAGAGATTAATGGGACACTCAAGTTTGGAGGAGGTTCTCTGATGGTATGGGGGTGTATGGGGTGGAATGGTGTAGGAATGCTTGCAGAGGTTGAGGGGAGGATGGATGCTGAGCAGTATGTGGACATTCTCAACCACCACTTGCTGCCTAGCATGGCAGAATCAGGAATTGATGAAGAAGATATCATTTTCCAACAGGATAATGATCCCAAGCATACATCCAGGAGAGCCAGAGAATGGTTTGAAGAACATAATATTCATCTCCTTGACTGGCCAGCACAGTCCCCTGATGTCAATGTCATTGAACACCTCTGGGGAATACTCAAAAAGAAGCTTATAGCCTATGAACACCCCCCTAAAGGAGTATGGGAGTTATGGGAGAGAGTGGTGGTAGAGTGGGGACAGATTACAGCAGAAGACTGTCAGAAGTTGATTGAAAGTATGCCTAGAAGGATAGAGGCAGTAATCAAGGCCAAGGGAGGCCACACAAAGTACTAGAATACCTGATTTCCTATGTAAAATATCTGAGTCAAAAAACTGTCCACATGAGTCATCGTTTTGCAAACCACATAGTGCCACCATATGACCACCAATTCCCACGGGTAAGGGCTCATTTTGAAGCCCTGATGTAGTACTCCCAGGCCATGGCAGGATGTCCTGGGAATACCTATCCATTCTTGTACAATGATGTAAACAGTCAAAATAGCGCAAACATGCGGACAGTTTTTTGAGCCACTGTACAATAGCTACCAAGAGTTATAATAGTTATAGCTGTTGGTATATTAGGTCCAGATCATGACTATCAGAATTGTATATATATATTACTCTATGAGCCCTACTAGGACCTTGGGTGTCTTAAAAAGATAGGCACTTGTCTTGCAGTGGTATACACCTCTAGGTGCTTTAGGCAGTATTTGTAATACAACTATTACTATTTATTATACAAAGAGAAATAGGGTTTTTCCTGATGTTGCTCTCAACAGTGCATTTGGTGGGCTCATCGCCCTTGCTGGTGCCCTTATTGGAGTAGCACTCATCATTTGATTGATGGATGTGTAGATGGCCTATATGATCTAGTATGCGCAGAATCAGCAAGTTTTGAAGCCGATGACATTGAGCTCATCATGCAATTATTGCAGCTTGAAGTCAAAGACACACAGGTGTCTTGTCAATATTACCTCATCGATCACTCAGCTTAAACTCTCTTCTGGTTGCAGCCTCCCATATGCAAGGCTTACATGCCATTAACATATGTCAGGTAGATTTTTGTTAATTGATAGACCATATCATTAATTAGAGACAATCAAAATCTTTACATGTGATCTCAGGATGGCCATATACTGGCACTTGTCTGACTATCAAATGACTGACTGGTAAATAATTGACCATCCTTGGTCAAATTTATGCTTGTCTGACAACCACTTACAATATATTATCTAGTCTGGCTATTACTTGACTAGTTGACAAAGACTCAATCACCTTCTGTCAACTTGGCACTGGTGTGATAACCAGTTGTGATTCATTATCAAGTTTGACCAACACTCCACTGACTGACTAAGGTTTCCAAACTCGGCCTAGTCATGCCACCAACTCACCAACTTCCTGATGCCAAAGCAACAACTCAGATGACCTGCTTACTGGCCTGGAAGATATCTCAGTTGACAAGATCAATGCAGAGTTTGATGCACTTGAGAAGCAGAATGTTGTTGAGAGATTCACAGATGTTGATATTGACAGACTTGAGATATTGGAAGGTAATGTGTATAACTTCAACAAGCTAGTACAAGTTAAGGCCAGTATGGTGCTGAAATCCATTGATGATGAGTTCTTGGTGATTGATCATGGTGCAAGAGGCAAAGAGGGTGGTTAGGACATTGCATCATTATTGTCAACCAATGGTTTATTGTAGTTGACAAAAAATTCACCTCTGTCTGGTTTTGCTGTGGCACAACCCTACATCAGCAAAACCCTAATTGGGTATGCAGGGATGTCCCCATATGGATAGCATTGTGTAATGCTGTGTAGCACTGTGCAGTGCTGCCTATATGGGGACTTCAAAAAAGTGTTTTGCTGATATAGTTCTGCCATGTTCTGCTGGTTCTGCCAGCAGAACTGCCCACAAATAGTTCTGCCCACAACACTAGCTGTGGCTGCTGTGTGTGGCTATGCCTCTAACCCAAATTCAGGGTTTTGCTGATGATAGACAACTGTCAACACATAAAGTGGAATCCATTTAGCCTGAATGCAACATCACTTGTGTTTCTCACAGAGACTTAGATATTAATTGGACAGTATTTACACAAGTCCATGGATCAGGCTATGGATGACTATTCTTCAGCTGGAAAATGAAATAAATCTTGTTTGGAAAGAAATGTGTCACCTGTGTAAAGATGGGACTGAAGGTCAATAACCTGTGTAGCATCATAGAAGTGTGTAAATGAGCTATCATATCCTGTGCACAAATCAGTGCTTCTATCAACCCTAACCCTATAATCAGTATTCAGTTCCTATCTAATCTACCCCTATTCCAATCCCTCAAACCTCCAGATCCTCCTGTAGACCAGTACTGCTTCCACCAGAACCAATGGACATTACACCACTCCCCTTTACCCCTCAATACCTCCATACTCTGCCTCACCCATCTCCAGTTATTCAGTCCTATAGATCATCTAATCTCTGTCCACTCCAGTGCTACCTAATCTCCATACTCCACCAGCCATACAGGTCTCCACCCATTGCATGCATCATCTGCCTCTGCAACCCCTATCTAACAATCATTACCATTTCCAGCTCTCCCTTCATTATTTCGTACAATTACACTCAGGCTGTGCCTCCACTTCTGGTCCTCTTCGCTTTAGTCTCCTGCCCTGCTTCACAAAGTTCCACCCATTTCTAAATATAGGAAACCCCAATCCCTCTGGTTATCAGTTATATATATTCTGTCTTATTTATCTGATCCATTCCCCATTCATATCTGAGTTCATTTTGATTATTTTGTTTCATCTAATCACCCAACTTTCCATATGTCACATACATAGCTTTTCCATTCCTCCATGTGCTCCATTCCTAGCTCCTTACTCATCCTTACTCATCCTGACATACTTACTTACAGTATATAAGTCCCCTGTAACACTTAGTAGATCCTCAGTTCAAATATTATTGTACCCTATGGGTCCTATTTCCCTCTGTCATCCACTGGACTGGATCTCCATGTCTGCTCCTACTCTAGAGTCTTAAGGAATTACTCTCCTTGTGACTTCTCTGTCTACCCATAGGGTGACCCACCTCCGTTGTATTGCCTACTCCAGACTCCATGCCGGATAGGACTCTCGCTACCCACAGTCATTACCTCCGGTTGAATAATCTTAGTTACCTCCTCCAAGTTCCCGGGCTTACATCCCAGAAACTACATCTCCGCCTCTACCCTCGTTACTCTTCTACTCCGGACCTTGTCTGGGAGTAGTCATACCCCTGTTCTCAGCCTATACCTCTGTTTTTACTCAAGACTCCACCAATGGTAGCCTCGACTCCAGTTTCTTCTTCACTATCCCAACTCCGGATATCCGCCAGACAAGTCCACTATTCAACCCGGACTTGTTCTGGAACACCCTGGACTTCTGTTCTAGTCCATTCTGAAATCAAGGGCATGTACTCAGGCAAGGGGCACAGCGCATGAGCTGAAGCCAAGCCCTTCTTGGTCCATCCTACTCCTGTGCACCTTCGGCGTGCATGGGTCATAACATGAGCTCCACTTACCAGCAGTTAGCATGACCTATAGATGTAATATGGCACTGGATTTGTTCAAACAGTATTCGCATACACTGCCAGCAGCTCACCATTATATACAGTACCACACTCATGCAGTTCACAAAGACGTCCCTCAATTGGCCTTATACATAGGCCCCATGACCAGTTGACCTGCCAGTGTCATCCAATGTCAACTCATCACTCTGAGTTCTGAGCCCAGTTCTTCGCACCTTGTTCAATGCACCTGACATTATGTGACTCAACTCCATTGCCTTCATCAATCTGGAGAAGGTGGTCAATGAGCGCATATTTCAGAAGTGCCAGTTTGTGGGAAGTCCTGGACACATGCATCAGGAAAAGTGCACTCTGCTTAATCAGCTTAATCAACTTTGCTCAAAACTGTTTGCACTCACACACATCATTCACTTGGCATATCTCATGTTTTTTTGGTGTGAACTATAACAAAACATGCATGTTAATATAACTCGACAATTTTTTTCTGAATATGTTAAAGTTTGAATTTTGGCAAAGTAGATCCCTTTTCACAAAGTTGCTAAAGTGCGAGTTAAGTCTGTTTAAGGTAAGCTTAAGTAACATGCACATTTCCTGATGTGCTCACAAAGTCAGGGAGACGAGTGCTGGGAAGCGGAAATATGGAATCCAGCGCTATAGAATGTACCAAGTTCAATCAATCAGTCCACGATTTA
>JABBWA010000665.1:0-20330 GCA_016628065.1 Suillus lakei | reverse complement strand
TCGATGAACTGTATGATAAGAGAAGATTTTCCTGTTGGTGTGTAGCGGGTGAGCCATCATGATTCATGACGTCGACAAGATCAACATACCAACTGAACGAGAACCTAGAACTGCGATTTTTCTCTTCCTCAAAGTGTTGGCGGCCATATTAACAAGATAGTGTATATGAAAAAACGAAGGAAGTGGAAGAGAGACGGACGAAGAAAGCGGAGCACGATGAGGAGACCAAAAATGTAAACAGTTTGTGGCGATGTGGAACTGTGACCCCAATTTTAGCGGTAGCCGTTTCTCCGTGACTAACTTCGTCAGCGAGCGCTACCTTTGGTTTGTCAGTACTTCAGTCTCGGAAACTCAAGTGGGTTTTCCTCCCGGTCTCAGTGAAGGCAGGTGAAATATTTATATATACGATTGGGAAATAGAGGTAATTGGATTCTCCGAGCAGGAAAAGGCAGGAACTCCTGTACTAGTATCATTATTGTATACGGGGTCTTACAGGGTCTTACTCGTTCCAGCGCAGGTTACGGACCGCAACTTTATTCGGAATGTATGTTACATTTTTCAGGAACACCGTCCACGAGTCGTCCACGTCGAAGGCTGTCGAAGGTCTCGCCCATCAACTGAGAGTAATAGCACCTAATACGCGCTTCTTCACCGTCGGGCTATCGTCACTGCTCTCACCGAAGGACCCACATGGCTCTCTCCTAGGTCTTGTGATCCGCTGGAAACGGCCCGAATCTCTCGGCAACTACATCATCTCTTACAACCATTGCCATGCAAATACAGATAGCAATGAGTAATTTAATCTACAGCCTCCGCAGTGTGGCCAGTACTTGCACGCCAGCGGTCTTTTCCGGAGTATGATTGACGTTTTGATGACTGCCGCTCAAGGCAGATTTTTTTGCCTAGGACGAAACCGTAGGAGAGATGCGCCGTCAAATATGCGATTGATTGCATGATGGGCCGTTGGGCGCGAAGATAACAGACATTGAAGACGCCTGCCGTAACACAGAAGTGTACTTGTGCCCTGAGCATTACGTCGCTTGATCTGGAACACGAAATGTCGTGGCATTACAATTTCCAGAGGGAAATCGGAATTCTTGAGAAGGCAAAATACCAAGCTTTCAGCCTTGCTGCAAATACCGGCCTGCTGGCGATGACGGATGTGCTATGTGAAGCCCCTCGGGGGGGAGCTTGTGCGCCATCGGCAACCCAAACGACAGACAGGACGTAAGAGACCTTGGGAAAAAGTACATTCAGTGGCGCAAGCTGGGGACCAGCACTAAATTGAGCTAGCCACGGTGTAAGGTTCGTCAAGGACAAATGATCTATACATACATACCGGTTCAATTACTCACCATAGCACGAAAGGAGAGACTTCCTCTCTTACTCGAAGATCCATCACGTAGAAACGGTATCCACGAAAGGTTTTGAATGAGGCCACGAATGAGAGATGACACGCAAGATGGCACGTGGGAGGACGTGACATTGTCAACCAGCTCCAGTCTCCCACACGATCGACAAAGCGGGTTCCACGACTTCCTGCTTAGATGCAGAGTAGCAATTCACAAGCCAGGGGCTTGAGCGCTCTTGGAGCCTGTGCATAACAGATGGGGAACTAATTGGCCGTGGAAGGTAACGCCACCACACCACGTATTACAGCTAGCGAAGGCAGATGACTATCACTTGGTTGAATTTAGGAAGTATTGACCCTCCACGCACAGTTACAGACGCCTAGCGATCCTAAGATAAGTACATGTGGCTGGCGCGGAATTACCACTGCCGGTACAGCCTGCGAGATTTACTTGGTGTCCCGGAGTTTGAGGGAAGTCCGAGGGACGGACTGGTCCTGGTAAAAATAATAATGTTAGGGCTGAGAACGGAGATTCGCCACCAGTACTGAGAGGTATTTGTGATTCCTCTATGAATACAACGGGTTGTAATTTTAAAGGCACTTGATCTTCTGTCCATAGATGAGCACGTGGTCATAAAGTCACGTGCAGTCACGCGTCCAGTTGATTTTCGAACGCGACCAAGCCACCAAAGGGACGACTTCGACTTCAACCATCTGACAACTTCACTGCTTTGTCTTTCATAAGTCCTTCTGCTCCTACTTTGAAACCTATCATCAGAATGTCTGCCACATCTACGCCCACCGATTCTCCTGTCTCTGCCTCCCATTCAGCCAATGCACAATCCCTCGCAAGCCGCCCACATCGTCGTCCCACAGCACCTCTTGGACATGTCGCAAACGGTGCCAATAACGCTATACCTGGAATGGGTATGAAGGCCCTCTTGGCCAAAAAGATGGCGAAGAGCAAGTGGGTTCACAAACGCGTAGATCAGTGGCAGATGTTGACCCAGCTTATTCACGCGTTCTTTCCAGCAATCCCAAGTTTGTCTCACCGACGGACAACTTGATGACACCCGTCACACAGAAGCTGAATGCTGCGAAGCAGAAACACTTCACTAAGTACGTGTTGCCTATCCCCGTGGACCTTGTACTCAGTCCTGACGCCATCTGTGATGCAGGGGCGCGAAACCCATGGGTACCCTATTCCCACCCAAAGAGTCGCGTTCTCCAGAGCAAGAGGATCACATTCAAAGCGACACAGAACTTACAAAAGACACATCTTCAGAAGTACTGATGGAAGAAGACGAGAATCCCTTCTAAGACAGAACGCCGTTGGCCCAGTTGGGCACCTCCATGATACCCTCATGTCGTTTGTTGTATTATGCTCTTGTCTGTGTCGCTAAATCTTGCTTGCCTGTGTAGAGTCTAGTGGTGTTGTAGGAGGTTGTAGAATGTTCCCACGCTTTACCATAGTGTTACGCGTCACGGCTATGTAGTATGTATGCCTTATTATGCGGATGCATTGATTGCACTCGTTTCCCATCTCCCTTCTAGTTGTAACTTGCGAACGAGGTGACCATGGAGCGTCCTCAGATTTCTATGAGTATTGCAGGTTTGCGTGCAATGCTTGAACAACAATCCCTAGGGAGACCTCGCCTTCCCTCTCACAAACGGATACAAAAGCTCATTACAAGTCTCCCTAAGATCTCAGAAACTGAGCTCAAAGACTTGGGACATTCTGGCGAGTTCGTTCATACGTCATACGTTCCCAAACTAGATATGCGCGACAGAGTCCGTTTGTCCCATATGCCTTAACACGTTCTTGGCCATCCTTGCCGAAGAAGAAGTGGCACTCGTGATGGACTCTCCTGCGCATCCAGTAGAGGAACTGGGCGTGACAAGGCTCCAAGAAACATGCGGACATCTGTTCTGCCGAAGAGAGTTGAGCGCACGCCGTCTTTCCTTCCAATGACGTTACTGACAACCGAGATTAGTATCACGAAATGGATACGAGATGGCGTAAGTTAACAGGTTTCATACTTGACAGCTTCCATTCACGCCATTTCCCAGCGCGAGTCTTGCCCCACTTGTCGCAGGCCCTTCCTTACGGCTGCGGCTGCGGCTGATGGTGACCAGCGTGAGACGGAGGAGTCTTCTATGCCAAATGATTTTGCCGAGTGGATTGCTGAGAGCTCAATGGTTGCCAGAGAGTCTGGCGACGCAGGCTTGCTGCCCACCCTGGGTGTCCCTTCAATGGCGATTGGTGGCCATCCATCTGCCCATCAACTGGAAAGCCGAGACGAATTTCCTGGGATGTACTCATAGCTTTGTATTAAATGCATTCCAAATCAACATTTCATGCTCAGATTAAGATTAAGCCCGCCCTTCATTCATTGAGTAACCATCTATCTACTACTCATTTGGCGCAGACAAAGATAGGCTAAGTGAATAAAAACGAGTGAGGCTTCAACCCGAGTAGTGTATATAAGATGATACTCATGAAGTTCTGATTGTCCAGCTGCATAATACGGAGAGGGATAAGAAAGGAGAGTAAATGATAGCTGTTTTCATCAAGTCCATGCACAAAATAAATTCTGTTTACCCAACTCGAAAACAGAGATGCCAATCCACGGTTTAATTCCTCCTGCAGCATCTGAAAAGATTGCGTCTGAACCAGTAAAACAAGCACTGAAGCAATGGGTGAGTGACGTTGCGACAAAAACACTCCTAGAATAACTCACCCCGGTAAACCGTACAGCAGCAAGGGCAAATGTGGAGTACAGGATGACAGCAAAGTAAGTGTTTTGCTTCGTCTGAAGCTCCGTCTGGTCCAGCGCCGCATCTTCAACACTCGTGAGACCGTTGATATTCTCAATGGCAACCGCCAGTCCAGCGTTCGTGAGCATCCAGAATGCGACGAGACGTGTACGGAACGTCTTGTTTTGATCATCCATCGTCGGCTTCTCAATAACTTCCTTGACATCGATCCTGGTCACCGCGCGAGTGACGGTCTCCTTGAATGCGGCATCCACATCTTCTTGAATGCGGTGCGTATCCTCGACAACAGGAGCGTCCGCATCTTTGGTCTTAGACGACGAGACTGATGGCAGAGCTTCTGCCTTGTCACTGCCCTTTGTACCCCAGGAGACCTGGAAACCATTGTTGTCAATCAAAACTAGGTCCTAAATAATGACGGGCGACGCACATCGTGCAGGTTACAGAATGCGTAAACGTTGAGTACATTTGTGAAACTTGGAGCCAGGCACAGGTATTGGAAGAAGCTGGAGAAGATGTGCCAGGGATCCCGCTGAAATAAGAGGTCAGACAGTGTCATTTCGAACAGGGATACCAACTCACATAGAGGATTGATGCTATGAGGTAGATGCCTTTATCATGAATGAGTAAAGGAATCACTACAGAATGAGGCACCACATACCGAAAGTAGAGACCATCGCAGCAATCAAAGCACCAACAGGGGGTGTGAGGAAGGTCAAAATGACTTGAGGTATCGTCTTGTTCTTCAGCTCGCTGGGAATGTTCTGCCAAAAACATCCATCATCAGGCCAGTCGACGCAAGGAGCTGAGAAGAGCGAAACTTACAGCGAATGCCTTGCCGGTTAGCCAGAACGAACACAGAAGAAGGTAAACGGCCAAGAAGGCGTAGACCCTGTACACAAGTCAGCTTAAATTGAAGAAAGATTCTGACTTATACAAACCATAGTGTGATTGCATATGCCGTCCGTTCACCCTTCGGTCTGTTACCAAGAGCTAGCACAAACTGTAGCGCGAGGAAGGCAAGGTAGATCCATTTAAAAGCCAAGTTAACCCAGTGCGTCTGCGAGCCTATCATTAGTGACAATCTTTCAAGAGCAACGATTGTGTACATACAACGTCCGCAGTGCCGAAAATGATGATGCCTTGTGACGGGAGCAGGTCAATGATGATGCTGAACGTTAACCAAATGTTCGCCAATGCAAACCACGAGAAGATCAATGAGAAGATGTTGTACTGTTACCTGAGTCAGCAACAGAATCCAAACCAGAAATGACAAGACGCACCAAAGCTTGAACGTGGAAGAAGAACATGCGGATAATGCCATGACCAGAGCGGTAGAGTTGGAAGAAATTAACCAGAGCGTACTGGTGAAAAATAATCAGACAATCTCGTGTTCAACGACGTGGCAGATACTCACAACTGAAGCAGCGAATGAACCATTCAACCACCGACGACGTTGACCAATCAACTCGACGGCGGATTCTGGCACATCAGTCTCGGCTTTTGAAGGTTTGACATACGTCAAAGTCCACCTATCGCCAGCCTTGGCGACGAGCTCGAAACACAAGATACGATCCTCAGCCAGGAACATGTTCTTTGTAAAGATGTTCATGCCGTAGATACCCTTAGGACCAAGACGATCAGCCAACGAGTGGTCACCGTGGAAATACTGCTCCAGTGGCCGACCCAAGATCGCACGGAAACGGTACGCGGAGAAGGCACCAGGAAGCACTGATACATAGCCAAAACTACTCTCAAGTGGCTTGTCTGTCATGCAATAAGATACCAGTATGCAAGATCTAGACGAATAACATACCAAGAATGTTGGACATCTTGTACTCGAAGTTTTGGGCAGCGACCAGAGGGTTGAGGAGCTTCTTGCCACCCTCAATCATGGCGTGAATTTCACCACAGCATCCACCAAGATGGGCATCGTTGTAGAACGCTTCCCAGAGATAATAGATGGATTTGTGTCCAGGTTTGGTACCGGCGTCAATGAGCACGCAAATTTGGGGCTAGAAAGATTCCAGTTAAACGATCATATGCTTACGATTCGCCTCACCTCCAAAATTTTACCAATGGCATTAAACAACCACCGATGCGAATTGATCTTCTTCTGATTCTTAGCCTTGAGGACGAAGATGATCTGTACGGGTACCAAATTGTTGGGATCGTTCTCATGAGGAAGCACAAGCTGGGGCTTGGCGTCAACCGACAACTGAGTGGTATACTGTAGCCAAGATATAAGCGATATAGCTAATGGTAATTGAATGACTGGTACAAACCTCGAAGATGTGTGCGACAGTGTCTTTACCGTCGACTTGTTTCTTCATGACACCATCTTGGTAGACGCCGACAGTGGCCAGGATATCCAAAACGCTCTTGTCCATGGGCTCCAATCCATCGACGATAAGGGCAACTGTGATTCTTTGCCAGCCAGGCAAGCCTTCTTCAGCCGCTCGCCGCCAGTACTTGGACTGCTTGGTCTTGCAAATGTCGCGAATGTTCAACATGACGCCATGGAGTGTTCTCGCGTAAAGTGTTTTGTCTTCGTTATAGGACGTGACGGCGATGAGTAAGTCGGTTTGCCGACCATAGGTCTTGGTTCTCAAAGACCAGCCATTGGCCTCTGTGAAATCGTCCGGGTCACACGTTGCTGCGCTGTACCGCATGTGGCTGGGAGACGTCCGCATGAGCTCGTTTCAGTCTCATATTGACTTGTGAAGTAACTTACGAAAACTCAGTAGTATTCGTAGCGGCATATTTTGCTTCAATGGCACTATGCACTGGCGTTGGGACCGGGTATTCCGTGATGAAGTTACCCTTTGTGAGTTTGACTTTGCGCGTCACACCACGTTTAATGGTCTGACGGCGCCTCCAAGCAGTGTCAACACCATTTGTCGAGGATGATGTAGTAGACATAGGACGCGCATACGGGTCCCCGTAGGCTGAAGGGTCAACTGGTCTAGAGGATATAATTTGTCAGTAAATTTTTTTAATGAAGAAGTTTAAGAGAAGCGCCCAATAATCGAGAGATTAATTCGACATACGCTGGTGGGTAAAAGCCGCCCGGATTATAGTTATCACCTCCAGTGAGCGGAAGCTTTTCAGCATAGTCTTCATCTGCATAATTGGCGCCAAACTCGCGGGGTAAGGTTGTGGTACTATCGAAGGGCGAGCCAGACGCGCTATCATAAACGCGAGGCGGGGGCTCTTGGAAGTGGGTCTGGCGTGGTCGATCTGCAAAAGGGTCGCCGGAGAATTGTTCATCACGGGGCCTCGGGGACGTCATACTGTATCACACCAGGTGGAGTACGCTGTAAACAATAGCTTGAGGATGCCTTGGACGATGCCCAGATGATTGAAGGGGCTGAAACGGGAGAGGCGAACGTTGAGGGTTGTGAATAAACACAAAGCCTCAAGGCAGCAACGGTTTTGTACGAGTCAAAAAGGGAAATGCAGGCGATGATATACACCGCTTCGTTGGACCCCCGTCACCCCTGCTCCTATTACATCTCCGTCAGCCTCAGGCACTCAGCTGTCCAAAAATCAGTCAACCCCACAAGGCCTGCATCCAACTACCGACTGCAAGGAATTCCATTGAAAGCCAACTAGCTAAAGCTAGATAATTCAAAAGACTTGCCAAAGATATTGGTTTATTTTTATACCTTGATGGTGGTCGCTTAGTGCTCACTCTCCGAACTACCGCATAGTGTCCGGGGTCCGTCATTCTCTTCGCAGTCCCAGGGCACAGTTGGGCTGCCTGGGCAAGTCCATAGGGTCGATCTTGTAGCCGCAAGACTCCTATTAATATAAACCCATCTTTTGTTTTTCGCTGCTACCCACTGCATAAAAGTTGGCCGATACCTTTGAACATTTACCCTCTTCCTGAAAACTTACAGGGTTGCAACGCTGATGGCACAACAGCTGCGCTTTCAAATTAAGCATGGCGTGTGAAGTCAACTCATCGCAAACCCTGTTTTACCCTGCGGAGCACTGATCCCTGGCAAACATTGCCCGTCAAGCTCCACCTATGAGATGATGCAACAAGCCCTCTGAGTAGGATGAAAGCAATTACCCCTGTCAGTCAACCTTATAACTTAATAGAAGCTTCATAAATCATCTTATCATGAAATAACACTCGCAAAAAACGGAGACCCGACGGTGAAGTTTGCTAACCGAGATACGAGGACCATTGATCAAACGACTTGGTGTCCCAAAATGCTGTCACAGAATATTGAGTGCACAGCTTCAATCTACAAAGAGCTGAAACCTGTACATACAAAAATTGCGCCTGAACTAATAACCCTGGCAGCATAATAACAGTGAACTGATTTACCCGGCCAGTTACATGTTTATGACATATACGTCCTTAAGAACCTTGAGAGAAGGTCTTGACGTCCATTGTTCGTCCAAACTATGGCAGGACTCGAGCCCAGTATGCAACCCCCGTGACAGGGGTCCATCGGTGAAATATCAACCCCGTGTGAATCTTTGAAATTGAGTCGCAATGTACCTTGAGCTCTCCGTACTTGCTCCCGTACTTATCCCTGATCATTCCCCTAGCCGTTCGGAAGCTTGGTCACAATCTGCACTAGTGCTACAACCGCACCTAGCCCATGTATCTAATTCCGATCTTGACGTCTTTCAGCTGCTGAAAATCATTCTAGCAGTGCTGAGCTGTCACGTGTGGTTCGGGGACATGATCAACCACCAACTGAAGACCTGGGTCAACTTTAGCACACCAGAAGCTCGAAGCATCGTACGCAAAATACTTGCCTCAGGCTCCTCACCATGAACTTGGGCTCAAGATGCACGAGATATACGAAAGAGCACACGAGGAGTTCCCAGATGTAACTACAGACATACCAGCAGGGAAGCCGATCCTTACTGGTCTTCGCAACCATGGAGGCAGGTTAAAACCCGTTAAAGCTATTCCTCTCCCTCCTAAACTAGACCACGCAATTCGTTCAGTAAAGTGAGTATGTCTTTTCCATCGAAACGAAGCATTGAATGAGAACACAGATACCTGAAGAAGACAATCCTCGAGGAAATGGCGATGGCACAGGAAATAGAGAAGGTACACATAAAACGAGGAAAACTTCATGAAGACGGCACTCGCGATATATCTATTGTGTCTAAGGCATATGGCAAGGCAGACATTACGAGTGACTTAAATATGCCTATGTCCAATGTCTGGCACTGGAGGTTGACACCCGACTACAAAACCAAGATAAATAACTACCCCAAACCTCCGATAGAAAAAATCCTTTGGAAACCTGGAGAGAAAGAAGCTAGAAGGAGGGCTCGCGGGACCGTAGGTTCTAGGGTTCTACACCAGACCAAGGAATACGAAAAGCCAATGGAGGAGACTGGAAAGCTGGACGTGCCGAAGGGGACCAAAGCTAACAGCGATGTGGTTCTACAACATGCCAAGAAACACGAAAAGCCAGCGGAGGAGACTAGAAAGCTGGACTTGACGGAGGGGACCAAAGCTGACTACGATGTAGATAAAAGAGTCAAGGCTCCTGATTTTCCTGCATTCAGGCTTTAGCAGCGATTTTTACTCACCACAAACTAATTTGAGCCCGTATCCGTTTATCGTGCGTCATGTCCAGTTGCCGATGCAAACCGAACTAACATGAGTCCAGGCCTGTCATGCACCCGAGCTTCGTAAGGCTTATTATAGTCTTAACCAATCGTGCGTCTAGGGTATCGGCAGCCCGTTACGGGAAGATCTGATCACATAGTTTTCACTTCCGCCCACACATACCAAAACTGTACACTCCACAATGACATTGATTCCCTTGCATTTCAAACATCTATTTTCATTGCACGTCCAAAGCATATGCACGTCGGTACATTACTTAGTCCCGGATCCATACACAGCCAGACAGCGTTCTTCAAAGGCCTGTACCATGAGCGTAGATACCTTTCCGAAAAACTTGGCAGAGATAGCAGAATGCAACGGATTTTCAAATGCGAAGGCGATATCGAGCGTGACAAGAGTAGGTCCGGCGTCAGGAGAATGGCTATCCACGGCTATGGAGTTCCTGGCGTTCCCATGAAGCGATAGACCACTGGAAAGATGAGGGGATGTCGATGAAGCTGGTTGGAAGCGCCATGTTGTTTGGAGGGTCTTGAAGAGAGGGGTCGAATTCGATGCTTCGGCCTATGAATTCAAAAAATGGTGACGGCACTCTACCAAAATAACGAGACAAACTGACCTGGACAGATTCATAAGGTCGACACGTCACCCTGCTCACATAGCTCTCCTTGAATGCCAAGAAACCGACCATCAACTCCACGTCCATCGTGACCACACCATCCCGGCCCAGACGTCGTTCCAAGATTCTCGAGCCAGTGCAATATGGCACAAAACTGGGATATGAACCAATATCTGCAACTAAGTTGTATAGATCTCTGCGTCCATAACTTGGGGCACGAATCAGCCCCAACGAATGTGGATATGATCGTCGGGGACAACATACGGAAAAATCTTGCGTTCGTGGTAAGTTTGTGTTGCTGGCTGTTCATCAGAGTCGGGTGACGGAGAGAAGGGCGAGAAATTTGGAAGGGTGAAGAAGCCTCTGTGATGAGGGGACCTTGCCACCGGTAACGTATAAACATCGCTGTCGCACGAGTGGCAACATCAAGTGAGCTGTTTTTAAGTGATGAATCTGATGAAACACCAGTGCACGGCCTCAGATGGAACTTTGATGCCGTAACATTGGTTGTCATACCCTATGATGGTTTCTCATGCTATCAACTACTTCGGAGCAACTGACAAGCATTTGGGCAGTGGGCACACTAGTGCTAATCTAGCATGTGGCACAAGGGATGAATTAATGATGATCGAGAACGGGATACCCCAGATGTCGAACTGTCACACTTCGGAGCACTACGGGTCAAGGTGTTAGAATAGAAAAAAGGTGCAAGAGAAATAGATAAAGGTCAAATCTCGGAATGTAATCGCTGATCGTAAACGTGAACCACGAGTTGTCCTACGTTGAGAACGATGCAGGGATATGACGACGTATTCCAGGTTCATCTCGACACTGCCTTCGGAGTATGACGCGCCGTACCAATCGAGCTGCTCATACGCTAAGATCCTCGGGCTACGCATAAGCGAACGAGAAAGATCAGCAAGATCAAACCCCGGTGTATTGTTAACCCCCTGTGCGCTTAGTGATTAGAACGTGAACTGGTGCTTCTGAACTGATAACAGAGCATCATACTTCCATTATCTAAAAAGGCCCAATTGATTATCGTTAGAGCTAGATAATATCACAGGCGGGATCGTCGACAGGATGGATTCTCTGCGTACCTTGCACCCCGAAAACACGGTCGTCGGTGCTGCAAAACTGACGACGTCACATTGGGAAGGAACTAACTATTCAAGAACTTTCGGGCAGATCTTAACCTGTGCTCATGCAGATCAAGAAGTCACATCCTAAGGTTGCGGAGATCAAAAAGACGTCGAGATAAGTTAAAGAACTGTAGAATAAACATCGCACACATATACGGAAGAAGGAGTAGGTGATCTCTTAATACCTCCAAGAATTGCACAACGAGACAATTCATGCTGCAAACAACTCGGCATTCTCTGGGCAGTCCCTGGCGATCTTACAAGGAACATATCAAGCACTGTAAAAAGAAAGCAACAAAAGATAAAACTCACATGCCCCTCTTGTGAGCACTTGTAACAAGTCTTGCTCTTAGTCAATCCAGATGTTCCGTCGGCCAAAGTCGAACCCGGAGTGGCGAGACAGTCCCTGAGTAATTTTAGTGTTGATTCGCGATACAATTGAGACTCTTTACCTCGCCATATGATTGGGTCCGCCGCATCGGTAGCATTTCACCGGAGGAAGTGTAGATGTGTTCAGAGCACGCCCCGGGGGAGGTGCACGAGAAGCAAATCCGGTCCCGGCCCCTGACACTCCAGTAGCCCCACTCGGACAAACGCGAGCAATGTGTCCAAACCGACCGCAATTCTGATGTAGGTACAATGGGAGGCGTCAAGCAACAGCGCTCTCGACAAGCTGTTAACGTACGTAGCATTTTTGATTACCGCTCTGAACCCTTAAATTGGGACATTCTGCCTGAATATGACCAACACCACCACAGGAGTAACACTGCTTTGCAGCAACAGTACGAGGTGACGGACAAGCTGAAGACTCGTGACCAGGTTGACGACAATTGTAACAGAGGCGCTGCTCAGAAGAGCAATTTTCAGCAATGTGACCCACTGGAACAACATTAGATTGTATGAAAGATGAGCGATGACACAAGAAAACTTGCAGTTTCCACACTTGAAACATCCCTTCCTGGAAAACTGATACGCCATATCTACAGTCTCAGATCCTTCTGAACAGAATCGAAGAATAAGACGAAATTATTGAAGAGAGCAAATGTATTCGCACCTCAACACTTCCCTCTTCCAGCGAACCACTAAACTTCTCTTCCCACCTTACTTTGACGAGGACGAGGGTGACGATGAGGAACTGGTTCAATATGAGCGTCAGACGTCAATTTCGTAACCCGCGTATTTGCAACCTGCCCTGAAGCAATAAGCAACCCCAGTGGACCCTGTGGCGCAACCTAACCTCGCATACTTAATCCGCCAAATTTCACCAGATTTCAGACTTCGAGGCTCTGGCTTCTCTCGTCTCCGAGTCACCTGCTTCCTAATGGGCCATCATCAGATAAACACGTTCAGTGCGGCACGATCGCCTCTTAAAATCAACCGCCGAGGTTGATTGTCGCGCTCTTGTTAGTAGGCCAAACTGATTGGATCGATCCGGGGTGCTCATCCTTGCGGGACAGTACCCCAAATCAACCAGAATTCTGGTCATTTATTGAGCAAACACCCTAATGCGATCTGGCCTATTTTGGCGGGCACACATGTTTTGAAACATTCACGCCATCTTATCGATAGCAACAAATGCCTCCCTCATGTTGTTGCCCTGTCTCTTGAGATCTAGGGTTACATATGCAACCGGCTCTTATAAAAGCATGGGTGCGCAAGGTTGTTTTTTCCTTAGGACCCACAGTTCTCACCTGACGGATAGTCAACATTAAGGTCGGTTATGCCGTATACGCCGCATGATCTTATCATATTGACAAGTCCACCTTGTAGTCTTGACCTTCCAGCGGGTAGCCGACCTTCGCGCGCTCGCGCATCGCGCTTCTTGTATGGGCGCTGAGGGATATCCGCTCAGGTAGGCTTTCGCTTAGGTTCCTCGTATTTTGTTTCTAGACCTAACGGTCCGCGCAGAATAATTCTTCTTTTCTGACACCCCTCCCCGCCCCCACAAGAAACGGCGTATCGAGCGACCTAAGCACGGTTCAGCGTATGGGAGGGGGATCAATGACGACATTCCCAGGTTTCATGCCATGATCCCGTTTTCATGCCAAGTCTAAGCTTTATGCTTTATGCCTATGCCTGATTCATATGGACACCCACATAATTAGCTGCCTACACTTTACAGTTGGGTTGACCACATTTAACTCTACACACGCCCTGGGCCACTGGTACAAAGCCTACGTATCTTGTGTTTTGGTAATCTCAACGTAGATTAAGGGTACATCAAAAGCACGTGGACGCGAGACTGAGCACGCATAAAGACGCCTAAGTTGCGCAACTTCACACCAACTGCAGTTGAGCTGACGTATAAGAAGAAATGTTGTTATGTGGCAGGTCACTGGGGATTTGTCTAACCAGCGATCGACTGTCTTCCTTAGACTATCGGTCTACTCGCTAGGGGAGCCTACTAAACTGTGACCACTGCAGAGCCACGGGAGGGCCCACCAGTTGACTGCCAGTCGACATGTTTCGGCCTGACCTCATTGCCCGTAGGCGCCCCTTTGCTAGTCCGATGTCCTTGCGGCAGCGGTGGCGACGTCGCGATAAGCGTTTCTGGTCGGCTTTTCGGGGTTGTGACACACTCTCTGAGAGTTTGAGAGATCTTCCGAACTTAAACTCAATCCATGCCGTCCTTTTATGCCTGTTTCATCCTGGTTTATGAGCTCTTGTCTGGCATCCAGTGTACGAGATAAGCAGGCGAAATCAGCTCTTTGTCGAGCTAATACCAACCTAGGGAAACTTGGCCCCGCAGTCTGTCGAGCCGTAAGGCGCCGGTCATTATTGCCCCTCGTGTCGTTTGCCATTATTAATCGGAACTTAGTAACACCGGAATATATTAGTGTACAAGTATTGGGTAAGTATAATATCATGCACATGCACATGTGGGAAGTACTATTACTTGGTCGCTTAAGTATAGCTCGCTATCTTCCTAATGCTATGTACTGACGCTTATCGTAATTCTGACAGCCACAGCAGACTCGTCCTCCCTTCAAACCACACCAGTCCTGCGCCGACTCTTATTCTGCCATCATGAGTGTCGAGAAGCACACAAAGTCTATTGATCTCTCTCACCACCTTTCCGAGCTATCCAAGGCTAGGGCAACCTCTCCGTTGAAGGGGCTCATGAAGTACTTCGCACAGCCAGGAATTTTGGCCCTCGCAGGAGGTCAGGACTTCTCGACTTCACAAACTGTTGTATCTGATTTGTTTTGACAGGCCTGCCTAGTCCTGCGTATTTCCCCGTCTCTGACATATCTGTGAATGTTTTGGTACCAGAGTCGTTTGCCCTTGCTCCGACCGAGTCATCTACCTCTTTGTCATGGCTATGGAAGCTATTCGGCAGTCACAGTGCAACCAAGGAGAAGACTCAGGCTGTCACCATTCCCAAGTACCCTGCCGTTGACGGGGAAATCAACCTGGCAAGCTCTCTTCAATACGGCGCAGCAGTCGCACAGACGCAGTTGCAAGTTTTCTTGAAACACTTCATTTCCGAGGTTTATCGACCAGCTTTTGAGGACTGGACCGTTCTTATCGACACTGGTAATACAGACGGGTGCGCCAGTTCAGTTTCGGTACAATATATGTTGTGATGATAGTCATTCAGGTGGTCGAGAGCCGTTACGACGCTGTGCAACCCCGGCGAGGGCGTACTGTGCGAAGAGTGGACTTATCCCTCCGCCATGGCATCGATGCTCCCTTTCAACATCAAGCCTGTACCTGTAGCCATGGATGGATTAGGCATGAAGAGCGATGCCCTCGAAACCTTGCTGTCGCAATGGGATCCAGTTTTACGTCAGATGCCAAGGTGAGATGGTTTACAAATGCAGAATTTCGCCCGTATCTGAACCTCCCCCAGGCCTCATGTTATGTACATCGTGCCTGTTGGACAGAACCCGAGCGGCTCGGTAAGCATACTTCCTTTGCAGATCGGCTTGGGAATGCATTCTCAATAATGATGCATGCAGACGATGAGCATCGCTCGCAAGAAGCAGATTTATGATATCTGTGTCAAGTATGGTCAGTATACTGCTCTGTTTTGAAAGGAAAAGGGTCGCTAAATGAGTTGGGCGCTTAGACGTGATAATTGTCGAAGACGATCCATATTACTTTCTTCAATTGGGAACGTACACATTTAAAGAAGACAGGTCCACTGGTGCAACGTCTTCCGGAAAACCGTCAGCCGACGAATCTGAGCGATATGTTTCCACTCTGACCCCTAGTTTCTTGAAGTATGTGCCTTCATTTGGTCACGTCATTCTGAAGTCTGATAGTTCGGGTTAGTTTTGACTACGAGGGACGCGTGATCCGTCTCGATACCTTTTCCAAGGTAAGCATGGAATCTACATTTAGACACTCTCATCAGGTTGAACATTCATTTGGCAGACCATTGCTCCTGGTAGTCGACTGGGATGGTTCACGTGCAATCCTCTCTTTGCAGAGAGGTTAGAGAGACAAGGAGAAACATCAGCTCAGGCCCCATGTGGCTTTGGACAGGTATACGTGATGGCGCCTCGTCGAGTGGTCGTAGTTGACGTCGATTTACAGGCCATTATAACAAAGATATTGACGCATTGGACCTACGATGGTTACATCCGCTGGCTCAGGGGTGCGTAACTGCGTTCACCCATTCCAATCACCAATCACGCAACCAATTCCCTTCAGGTGTACGAACAGAGTATCAGCAACGCCGCAATTTCTTTATTGATTGCCTCGCAGAGGAGTTCCATTTGCATGCGGTTCCTGCTGTCGCGGGTATCTGGGAAGGCTGCATCGTGTACCAGGCATCATCCAAAGTCAAGAAGAGCACCAATATGACCGAGAAATACTCGGCCCGGAATCGCACGATGTTTAGCTTCGTTCCACCAGTTGCGGGAATGTTCGTATGGGTAGGTCGGCGCTCAACCTGTTTGCTTGCATGCGGTGTCCATGCTAAGCTTTGTATATCAGATGCAGCTTCATCTCGACCAACATCCCTCGTTTACCCCGGGAGATGAAGATACTTTAGAAACGAAGTTATGGACGAAGTTAGCGGAGAACGGAGTGTTGTTTGGACCAGGATGGATGTTCGCAGCCAATGCGCTGGCTGAGGACTCTGATAACAACGACTCGGGCCACTTCCGGGTGAGTTTTAGCAATGTCGAGGTAAGCGTCTCAAATCCAATGCATTCGAGCGCTTTGCTAACGCCTTGGTCCCGAAGTTCGCCGACCTCAAGAAAGCGGTGACTATTTTTGGACAAGTCATCCGAGAGTTCTTTCAAGAGGAGGATCTGTAATCGCTGTTTTAGCAGCGGGGTCTTTTTCTGGGTTTTTGGTCTTATGCGTCACACGACCTATTCTCTAGTCATATTGTTTATTCATCATGTACGGTACTTGAAATTATACATGCACGTTTTCAACGAACTAGATAAAGGGCTGAATTGTGCTGGCAGTAAATTTGTTTGACACAGAACGTCGAATTCGTATGTATGCTGATTGTAGCATCGACGGTTTCGCAAGTCGCCTGCCATTCACCGTAGCTGTCCCCGACTCCTGCGTTAGTGGAGGATCTTTGTCGAATGGATACGTCTAATTTCCTCTACTTTTCTCCGCAACTTGCCTTGCAAATTGTGATAGATCACAATCATTCTTGCTGTTTGTTTATGTCTAAACAGTGCGAACGCACTCCAGGCTGGGACTTGTACTCGAACAATATTCCCTCGGGAGGAGCTCCCTGCCAATCAGTCAGTGTATTTACTATGTAAGTAGGTTTAACTGTAGAAAGACTATGCAATGGCTTGGTGTCTCCGGTCATCTCTTGCCACACTGGATGTATCCTTATCTATAGACACTAGAGCCTGAGTAGACAAAGTTATGATTCATCCACTCCACCCACCGAGATCCAACAGAGGAAGTTCTACTAGAGAGCGCTGCAGAACATCAGTAGGTAGCAGTGATATACCATTCATATAGATCGGAGTCAGGGACTTGGTGCGTAAGCATCATTACGATAGAATAGCACAGATAGACGAGGTATCAAAAGTGTTGCGTGAATGTTGTTGTCGTGCAAGTTAAAGTGATGGTGACAAGTACTTCAACGATGACGCAAATTGCAATGCGCTTATACATCAAATCGGTAGACATTTATAGCCTGGAAGGGGTTCATATATGATATGTACAAGTTTCGCAAGTTGGGGTTTGCAGTGATTTGCAACTGACAGTTGGAGATGGCACATTCCTGGTCACGCCGGTGGCAGATGATTAGTTCTACGGGACTGTGTAGTGTTTTTGGGACGTTTATCGAATAGTGTGTCATGCATCATTGCATCTGGAGGGCCGCCGACTAATGGTGGTAAATTGGGTGCATTGCTGATAGAGAAAATTGAGAACCTTGGAATAATGGAAACAAGTCGTGGCCAACGACGAGAAACTCTGAAGAAACACACGAAACAGAACAGAACCACGTTCTGGATTGCGGAACGACGACGACGGTAAGGTACAAGCTAAGGAAAAGAGGTCTACAGTGCAATGAACCATATGTGTATGCGTACGTAAGCCACCAGGCTTACAAATAACAGTGCATTACTCCCAAACATGATGTCGGCAAGAAGGTGCTGGTCACCTACGACGTCGAAACAGTCTGGACATTGCAAGTGGAATGAGAGGGGAATCAATGAAGATTGTGTTGGATGAACACAAATCCAGTTTTCTTCGATTCAGCTACATAGACTATCATCGGGCCAATGTATCATGTCGAACCACACCAAAGCAATCTGGATCCCGGTGTTCTCCCATTGCTTCCACTGCAGCAGACATTTTGTTTTGTGACTGGTGGTCGTGAAGAAGTAGTAAAGCAGGCACAACTGCGATTCACGCCAGCCTACGCTTTGCGGACTTCCGATCACAAAGTCTGACAATCATTAACGCAATCATTGATATCAGAAGACCACCAACTGAGCAAAAACCTTACATCATTTAATGTATACGTTGTCACAAAGCCCGTGGGGCATGATTAAGAGAACAAATTCTTCTTCCAGCTCCCAATAGAAGACTGCACAAATGAGTATCCTTGTATTGAAGATAAACGATTAGTGGAAGTAACAGAGAAGTGGAGGAAAATAATCGAAAACTAGACTTTGAGAATGTATCTACCGTACTGTTAAACCCTGTCATGCAGTACTGAACTTCGCCTCCTATCATCTAGTGAAGCGTTGGCGCCATGATACTGATAGCCATGATTTTAAAGTCACCTTTGAGTTCAGACGTTCAGACGTGATAGTGTACATCATGCTTAGTAGTAGGCTCGAGCCTGTTGTAGTAGACATCAACCATCAACCGTGAGTACCAGATAATCAAACTACACCACACGTTGAAGTACAAATTAAAAACACCTCCAGTACTGTAGAGATACGCACCTAGTTACTAGTAGGCTCGAGCTGATCTGGGACCTGGGTGTGACCGACTGAACCTTGGGTTCGAAAGTTCGCATGAGTACCACACTTCAGAAAGGTGTACTCCTTTAAGGGAGAGGGTCATGACGAGCGTAGATGCATTGCAACACTCAACACAAGGATTTTTGGCAGCTTGGTGTTTTTGCCCGTCACCGTTTAGGTAATTTAGGTTCGCCAAGTGCACCTTCAAGGTGTAGCGTATCACCGGGCATGTGACAGAGTCACGAAGGGTCACGAAGGTCGCTGAAGACTCTGAACAATGATGATGACGCAGTGCAGACAGTATCTTGTTGAACGTTGAATTGCAAGTGTCCATGCACATGTCAAGTTCTATTGAAACAAAATAATGATAATCGTGCCAGGTTTATCTCTTGTCTGGCAAGCGCTGGCAGGGTGACTTGAACTCCGAGTCTGTCCACCACGAAACTTATCCGCTGTCTGTATGACACGAAGCAGACGCTCCTCCTCGGTCTTCCTCGGTTCGCGGGTTGTCTGGCTAGAATGAATGGTAAGTATGTAAATTGAACCTAATATCACTAAGACAGCTAGTACTTTAAACGATCAGCTAATATTGCCAGGATATCCCAAGTTGCCAACCCTGCTCGGCAGACGGGTGCTCGCTTTCAAGTTGTACCACACTAGCCCTGCGCTGACTCTTGTCCTATCATCATGAGTGTCGAGAAGTACACCAAGTCTATTGATCTCTCTCACCACCTTTCCGAGTTATCCAAGGCTAGGGTAATATCTCCACTGAAGGGGCTAAACAAATACAAGTCACAAGCCAGGAATTTTGGCCCTCGCAGGAGGTCAGGATTCTCGACTTCACAAACTGTTGTATCTGATTTGTTTTGACAGGCCTGCCTAGTCCTGCGTATTTCCCCCGTCTCTGACATTTCTGTGAATGTTTTGGTACCAGAGTCGTTTGCTCTCGCTCCAACGAGTCGTCTACCTCTTTGGGGTCATTGGGCTATGGAAGCCTATTCGGTAGCCACAGTGCAACCAAGGAGAAGGAAGACCCCAGGCTGTCACCATTACAAGTACCCTGCCGTTGACCGGGGAAATCAACCTGGTCAAGGCTCTCTCAATACGGCGCAAGCAGTCGCAACAGAACGCAGTGCAGTTTTCTTGAACACTTCATTTCCCGAGGTGTTAATCGACCAGCTTTTGAGGCACTGGACTGTCCGTATCGACAACTGGTAATACAGACGGGTGCGCCAGTTCAGTTCGGTACACTATTGTTGTGATGATAGTCAGTCAGGTGGGTCGGAGAGCCGTTACACGCTGTGCAATCTCGGCGAGGGCGTACTGTGCGAGAGTGGACTTATCCCTCCGCCATGGCATCGATGCTCCCTTTCAACATCAAGCCTGTACCTGTGGCCATGGATGGATTAGGCATGAAGAGCGATGCCCT
>JABBWA010000664.1:0-20402 GCA_016628065.1 Suillus lakei | reverse complement strand
ATAACCGTTCAATGCCGCAATTTGAGTTTCAATTTGGTTTCGTCGTGTTCAGGTAGCTTAGACAGAAATAGTGAATGTCCAGCAGCTTCGGGGTGAACAGTATCACTTTTCAAGGCTCTAAGGTCGATATAGAGGGTTCATTCTGGATAGGACTGCCAGGAACATCATACACAACGGCGAACAGGTTTTGTGCTGGGTCCATGAACACATCGAGGAGGAACGAGTTGGGAACTGAACATAACGTTCCTGGGGACCAGTCGCGCTTGATTGATTGTTGTGAGGGCTTTGGTAGTATTGGAATAATGGTAGCCGAGTCTTCATCTCATCCATCTACATTCCCCCAAAGTACAGATGCCCATCAACGATGAATTTTTCCTCATCACACAATTTTCTTGGTAAAGTGATTGTTTCGAAAGATCGGGTGTCAATTTTGAACCGTGCGTGAGCTTTGTCCCTCAAGAGTTGTAGGCGCTTGGAAATAGGACTGCGATTGTGCGTGCTGGGGACAGGAAGCAGCCGTTGGCCGCTGAGTTCAATGATGTACTGGAGTTCGGAGGAGGACATATACGTCTGGCGAAGGGCCTTACATACCTGCAAGAGGATCGTCAATATAAAAGTACATCTAGGACGGCAATAACATTAACACGAGCATAAATTGTGACTCACAGATGTGCAACGAAGAATATCTCGGCAAGAAAGAAAGCTCAGAATGTAAAACCGGAGTTCTTCAGCAAGAGACAGAAAGCCTGCTTTGGGCTTCATTTCGTTGTCCACTCTGTTGACAAGGTGGGCGGATAATCAGTCTCGAGATAGCTATCAGATATGATGGTGAGTGAGTTGACATCATTTGAAAAGTTTTGAGTGCCCACGGTACCACCGACATGCAACTTGACGCAAGAGTAGAAGCTCGCATTGAGAGCATCAGGTTATCCGATTTCAAACTTTCGGTTGAGCGGCTGCAACGACAATGGGGCATGCACGCGCGCGTATACGCCGCACATGCTCGTGTACTTCCCAGTTAGCATATAATTTACATATATAAATGATGGACCCATGCTCGTGCGCGTGACCCACCGTACATATGTAAGTTGTATGTAAGCCTCACGCACAACTCACGCGAGGCTACCATACGTACCAACATTGTGTAAATATTGATCAGTACTCTCGTGCATGTTCGCGGCGGTTTCCCCACTGCTCAGATAATAATCGATACTAGTTGTTCATCTTACCTTGTCGAGAGAGTGGAACACGAAAATTTTGACGAAATGAAGTCCAAAGTAGAGTTCCTCTCACTTGCTGAAGAACTCCAGTTCTTTATTCTGTGCTTCCTTCCTCACCGAGATATTCTTCGTTGTACATCTGTGAGTCGCAATCCAGTTTTTATGTTGATCTTTTTGTTGTCCTAGCAGGACTTCCATTCTAATAATGCTCTTGCAGGTATGTAAAGCCCTTCGCCAGACATATGTTTCCTCCTCCGAGCTCCAGTACATCGTTGAACTTGGTGGCCAACAATTGCGCACCTATTTCCGAGCGCATGCAACCCTTGAGGGACAAAGCTCACGCTTGGTTCAGAGTTGACATACATTCTTCCAAAACAGTTTCTATACCGGAGGAGTTGTACTATGGGGACAAATTCATCGTTGATGGGCATCTTTACTTGTGGGACGAGATCACGAGACGCCACGATTATTCCAATATTTCCAAAGCCCTCACACAAACAGTCCAGCGTGACTGACTTCCAGGAACGTTGTGTTCAGTTCCCACTCAACCAACCTCGGTGTATTCATGGACCCAGCACAAAACCTATTCGCGTCGTCTATGATGTTGATGAAGTGACACTCTTCATCAACCTTAGAGCCCTGGATGATGATCGTTTTCATCCCCAAGCCGCTGGACCGACACTGTTTCTGTCGGAGTTGCCCGGATACGAGAACTCCATGGATTCCGACAGTGTAAAGCTCAAGGGTTTTGGGAGGCATATCGCTTTGCAGCATGCTTCTTCACAATACGACATGTGGAAGCTGCAAATTTGGGATTGGCAACACTCAACGACATCTAACGTGAGCCTGAGTCAGAAATATTTGAAAGACTCGACAGTTGACTCTCAATTTAGAGTGTCCTCAGCGACGAATATCCACATGAGATTGATTTTTGTTTCATCGGAAACAATAGATTGGTCGTTGTCGCCGATTATTTGAAGCTCTATTCAATCGAGGATATGTCCCAGGCACCAGAATTGCTGGCGCGTTTCGTGCTGCCCGTTCAACTACCGGTGGATGGTATTGCGTGTAGCTCACAACCGCAGATGCAAGCCCAACCAACGATGTACACCTCAGACCCTAAACACCGGCTACTCTGCATAACCACGTCCATGTATTTGTGTATCGTCTACATTATTTCCACGAGGATTTTCTTCGACCTTGACGAAATGGCAGTAGCGATGCCAATACCATGGAAATGCTGGGGCCCTTCAAATACTCGGATTTTCCGGTACCCACTGGCACACACTGACAAATGCAAAGTTCACATCAGCGGGAATCGAGTTTTGCCGTCACTCCCAGTCCACACGCCAATCTCGAACCGCACATTGCGTATCATGGACTTCAGCCCGCTAGCTGTGACGAACAGGCGGGGACTAGGCCAAGTGGTGAGAGAGCCATCTACATTAAAGATCACTGACCCAGTGTGCAAATTTAATGGGCCTGAGGAGTGCTTGACGACTTCCCTGCCTTATGTCGAGGTCGTATTGGACAGAAAGTTCCGTCTCGACAATTTGGAGGACATATGGATAGATAAGGATAGAATTTATTTGCTCTCGGACAAGCTTGAGGTCATTGATGTTTAGAACAGTCTACGATAGATCGTTGACCTTGTTTAGACTCTAATATATATACTAGTCGATGATCTATCTTCATAACCAGCAAATGAATTTCTCTAAACATCAATGACCTCAAGCGTGGTCAATGTACGCGTCGAATTTGTGTTGAGTAAATAAATTCTATCCTTATCGATCCAGATGGCTTGTAACTGGTCAAAACTAAACTTCCTATCAGATACGACCTCGACATAAGGTAGGGACGTTGAAAGTGTCAAGCTCTCCGCAAACTTGCCAGTGAAATTAATGGTAGATGTCTCTTTCACCACTCGTCCTAGACCCCGGCTATTTGTCACAGCTAACGGGCTGAAGTCCATAATATGCAACACGTATTCGTTGGGGTTCGAGACTGGCGTGCCGACTGGAAATGCCTGCAAAACCCGATTCCCGCTAACGTGAACTTTGCATGAATAATGGTGCTCAAAAATACGAGCATTTGAAGGGCCCCAATGGTTCCACGGTGTTGGTGTTACGGCTGTTTCGTCAATGCCGAAGAAAACCCTTGTGGAAATGATGAAGACTCGAGTGGGAAAGGATGAGATAAGGCATATCAGTCGATGTTTAGCGTCCGAAGTGTATATCGTTTGTTGGACCTGCGACAGTGAGTGGTGCTCGATACCATCCATCGGAAGGAGGCACTGTATGTACGACAATGGGAGGGGCAACAGGAAGCACGCCAGTAATTGAGGCGTCTGGGATATGTCCTCGATTGAATAAAGCTTCATATTATTATCGGCGACAACCAGGATTCTATTATTTCCGAGGAAACAAAAACCGATTCCATGTAGTGTTGTGACGCTGAGGACGCTCTAAATCGAGAATCAACTATCAAGTCTTTTCAACAATTTCTGACCAATGCTCACATTGGATGCCGTCGAGTGTTGCCAGTCCCAAATCTGCAGCTGCCACACGTTCTCGTAGTAGATACCGGCCCCATGATCAACCACAACCTCAACGGAGCGCTGCAGAGCAATATGCCTCCCAAAACCTCTGAGCTTCGCACTTGTTGTTTGAACGCGGTTATCTTCGTATCCGGGCGGCCCCGACGGACACAATGTTCGTCCAGCAGCTTGGGGGTGAGCGCCATCACGATCCAGTGCCCCAAGGTCAATGTAGAGTGTTTCGTGATCAACCATATACACGACGGCTTTCAGGTTCTGCGCCGGGTCCATGAACACATCGAGGTTGGTTGAGTTGGAAACTGGACACAACGTTCCTGGAGACCAGTTACGCTGAATTATTTGTTGTGAGGGCTTTGGAAATATTGGAATGATCGTGGCCAAGTCTTCATCTTGGTCCCATAAGTAGAGATGCCCGCCAGCGACGTATTTTTGCTCAGAGTACGATTTTACTGTGACTGTTTCGAAAGAGTGGAAGTCAACATTGAACCATGCGTGGGCTTTGTCCCTCAAGAATTGTAGGCGCTTGGAAGTAGGAGAGCGATTCTCCGTGTTCGGGGCAGGGAGCAACTGCTGGCCTTTGAGTTCAATGATGTACTGAAGCTCGGAGGAAGTCATGTACATCTGGCGAAGGGCCTTGCATACCTGCAAGAGGATTGTCAGTGTCTACTATAGGACAATAATGATGACAATCATGACCCACGGATACACAACGAAGAATATCTCGGCAAGAAAGGAAGCTCATAATATACAACTGGAGTTCTTCAGCAAGAGTCTGAAACTCTGCTTTAAGCTGCATTTCGTGGACTACTCTCTTCACAAGGTGAGATGGGCAACCAGTGGTCTCGACCATCTGATGCGAGTGAGAAGTCATTGAAACGATTCGAGCGCCCAGTGTAAAAAAAGCATATATTCGCCTCCAGAATGCCGTAAATCAGGATGACGAAACACCCTGCTGGGGATTGGTCGCTGGTCAGCACTCTGAGTATGTCAGTCCTCATGCATGGGAGTACATCGTGGAACTACGATGCAACTGTCAAAATCACTTAACGGACCCCGAGAACAGCCTCCGCAGGAGCACGAAAATAAGATACACATCGAAGATATACAGTTTTAAGCAAAAATCAGACAAAGTAGAAAGGACATTACCATCAGTCTGATGTCCCGAGCATGCCGGAAAGCCTACTGTGCGTGCCCTCAGGATACTCATATCTGTTGCTGGACAATGAAGAGGGGAGAGGATGCTGCCACACTCGGGTGCAAGGGAGGCTCACAGGTTCAACATTCAGCGAATCGAGATCGAACATAAACAGCAAAGTCGATACAACGAAGACTCACTTTCAATTTAAGGTATGTTGTCCAGAACCGTTGAGCCCCGGGATATAGGCAGGAGGAGAGACGTGAAAATAAATATACATACATACCTTAAACATGTGGTCTGCCATCTCCGGATGATGTTATGCGGTGGCTCGAGAACTCCAACCCGTAGATAACAATATATTCTCGACGTCGACAGTCACTGTCAGTCAGCAAGGTGAATATAGAACTTCGGACGCGTGGCGCACGAACCAAAGGCACAGTGGGACGCAATGAGGCTAGTTGTACTAGTATATGACTACACACGGAAGGGCCAAAACATACATCATGATAATCCTCGAGACTCCACAATTCGCGAGATATCTTGAGGACGATCGATTCACTGTCCACGTAGCACCGACTGAGTAAATGAGTCATCTGGCCATGGGTTCTTGCCTTGACACATCGGGGGTTTCAACATTTTGTCTCTTGCAAGATTTCAATCAAAAGCAGATCTAGACCTGGCTAGAGCATTCAAGACCTAGCCTAGAGCGTTCCAGAGCACTCTAGGCTACCTTTCGAATGTAATTCCGCTGGCGACAAAAGGTGGTAAAAATGTCAGTTTCCCCGCTGTGTGACTCGGAGGAACACAAATCTTCTCTCAGCAGGCGGACTTTGAAACCATGCGCGTAAATTGCCGCACCACTAAGAGACTGACCGCCGACAGGACTCTTGGAAATGATCCAACCAGACACGATCGCGATTCGCGAATAGTATGATCTCCCTAGGTATACGTACGTGGGTTCACTCATCCAACACGACACTTCAACTCAAATACATTGGTGTACCCGTGGAATATCAATAATTAATGTTTCAACGCGAACCTGGCCAACTGACGCGAGACATCACCCACTATAAGCTACCTCATCATATTAATCGCTGTGAGGTATAAAAACGCGACCTCGAACAGAAAGTGTGCATTATTCCATGGCTTTCATGTAAACAATAGAGCACACCAACCTCCCACCCGCACAAGTCGTTATTAGATGTACGTCGCGCATTTATTGACCTTTCTATTCACTGTGACATGGATCTATTCTAGGTTAATGCTACATGACGTCCAGCCCCCCACCGATTGCCAGCAGGCTGTTTTGACGACGCACAAGACCGTGGTCGGTTATGTCACCATCATCTCAATTTACTAGTTGTGTTGTAACTTCTATTCTCTTAGTCCTCTGCTACGCACCATCTCAATCCTCATTCCCTTGTACATCGCCGCCGCGGTGCTCTCAGTCCATCGTCCTGTACATCACGTCTACCTCCGCTCCTTAGTCCCCCTCCTCACTTTTCCGCCTAATAACCGAACTCCGGCGACGCCCAACGCAAACTACCTCCCCTCTCGTCGCAGTCCTCAAGCTGTCAAAGTTGATCCAGTACGGGATAGACATATACGCCTTTCCTGGGTCTGTTTCAATTACTGGTGATTCAGTCATTGTATGTTGCTCCGTAGCGGAGACAAAACGCCCACACGAATGACTCGTTTCATCTTTTCTTTCCGCCGTGTAATTCAGATTGATGGTTCTTCATAAACACGCACGGCACGGACAACAATTTCCGTCTTGACACCTAGCTCTTTGTATCATTCCCTCATTCTAGAGTGTCTTTCGCTGTCTCGTCATTATATTGATGTCTCACTCTCTCTCTTGCGCGTCGAGCGATAGCGTGTTTCACACACTGGTTATTAAGGTTTGTCTGGCTCAATCTAGCGTGCACTTACACATTGATCAATGTATTTCAGACACCCGCTAGACTGATGCCTCAAGCCCACAAGGCGATCAATAGATCTCGAGTATGATGCCGCCATGTGGTGTGGAGAATCCAAGTCTGCTCACCCGGTCTGTCTGAAACTGAAACTCGCAAGCAGGAGGAGTACTAACAACAGTCCCATGCCCTGCTACCCCCTTCTGAGTTATCTCAGCAGCGCCCTTCCCATCTCCCGCGATCTCATTCCTCACATGTCATGATACCAAGACCCTCAGCCCTATGCACCTTCATCATGTCCAACTATCACCACTCTTGTGCCACGCGCAGAGTTCTCAACGTCGGCTTGGGAGAACTCGGCGGAGATGGATACTTGGCAGGTGTATCAGGATGACTGGTGGTCCGGCGAGATTGCTGGTGTTACATGTGAGGAAAGCGATTCATATCTCTCGTACCTGCCAATGGTTAGAGCCATGGTCGATGATCGAGGTGAGATCTGCTTGGAGTAGAGGACACAAGGATGATGCGTTGCGAGGATCTGAAAAGCAACCGGAGCAGCACACTGAAGTGTGTCAGGGGATATTCGTGCTCAAAGCACTTGGCATGTGCACAAGATCAACTGTAGCCTGAGCCATGCCGGTAGTACGGGGTTTCCAGTGAGCTGCCAAGGACAAAGGACCCATGATATGCCAATTACGTTCAATTACTTCAACCCACTCGGAATTTGCCTTTTGCATTCGCGCTTAACCATGACGTGGACGAGCTGGAAACGACGTTCCAAGATCCATCCTCGACAGACCAAGCAGTAGAAATTGCCCTCCATGCCTTACCGCTGGGCCAGCGCTGGCAGGTGTTGATCTGGAATTCGCCGATGCGTGCAGCCTTTTCCGCCGATTTGGAAAGTTGCTTCAAATTATAGCCACAGGCTGCGATGACTCCAATATGTACATGTGGGACATCGACGCCATCCTTCAAGAAGCTAGCCTCGAAAGCCCTCCTGCCAATACCTGGCGTGAGTGTCACATCATATAACCCACTAACTATCTGATTCACGATGGTCGGCAATGTGAACTCGAACAGAAAGTCCATCATCTCATGGCTTTTCAGTTCAATGGCGCTCACTATTACAACACACAAGATCCGATCTCTCATGGAGCTGTGTGCCACCAGTTAGTGATCTGCCGGGTCTGGCTTTAGAGGGCTCGGCTTCGTGAAAACCTAGGCCAGGCCTACAAGGACTACAGCATCAGTGGCCCATACAAGTCGGTATAAGATAGTATGTCGTACATTTCTTCACCTTACCACGTATTTTGACATTGACAATCTAGGCCGGTGCTACGCGATGTCCGGCTCCACATCGACTATTAGTAGCTTTTTTGACGACGCCATGACCATGGTCCTGTGCGTCTCAACCATCCCCAGTTTACTGGTCTGTTTTCTGACTTCTATGCTCTCAGTCCTCCGCTATGCGCAATGTCTATTCTCATCCTTCCGTACATCTCTCAACCCAATGCAATTCAAATAACCGAATTCCAGAGATCTCAACGTGTGGGACGGTGGGATACTTCCCCTCATCGCAGTACTCATGCTGTCGAAGTTGTTGTAATGAGGGACACGCAGGTACGTCTTTATTGGGTGTCTGTTCCCAATCGCTCAGGCCTGATGACTTTTGCGCAGTTGTTTTATTGCTCCGTGACGGGAATGAACTACTGGCGAAATGCATCAAGAACCTCACATCATGGACTCGTCCGTCTTATTTTCTGCTGTGTAATTCCTTGAACCACCGACAGCTCCCCTTAGGCGTCCAGCGCATGGATAACAATTTCCACCTTGGCGTCTAGTTTTTGTATTGTTACCTCGCTGTAGCATGTATTTCACTGTCCCATCAATGATGTATATTGATGTCTCGCATTCTAATTTGTGCCTCACGTGTGTGTTTTATACACCAGTTTTGATGTTGCCCAGCTCAATCTAGTGCGCTTATCTACCGGTGGATTTCAGACACCCACTAGACTGACATCCAGTCCTTACAAGGTGATTTTCACCAGAGATTCTTGAGCGCCTGGGCTGGTGTGAGAACTCTAAGACAGTCTACTCATCCGATCTGTTTGAAACTGAAACTCACAAGTAGGAATTAAATGTATTCGACTGGAACTCTACTCCTGTTAGTCTATTTGAACACCAAGGGACTTGGTTGGTTGGGAGACAGGGCAGCTAGTGCAAAGACTTAGTGGCTACGGAACATCAAATAACTACAGCATATAAAGAAGTACAACGACGACAAAACTCGGAACAAAAATAAATATTATCCCACTGCAGGATACCCGACATCTTGTTCATCACATCAAATATTTCCCGTTCTACACACTGCCGCTAGTTGGCACATGCACGCGCTCCTGGAAAGCAATCGAAGTCATGCCGGTTGCTGCATCGGAGTCGGCTACGAGCTTGGCGTGATATTCTCGAACGCCAAGGATCAGGCGTGGTCCCAGCACAAACATCTGCATGATCTGAAAAATATCCCAACAGCCGTAAAAAATTCTGAGTTTCCACGGAATATAGGTCCTATAGAAATGATGAGCTGTAGTGCATAGAGGCCAGCGACAGATCGGCATACCCCCGACAACGTCGGAGACAATTCACCGCCGATCTTGAAGCAAGAAACAACGATAAAGCTAGCATGTGCAAACTTCAGCGGAAAAGAGAACCCCATTCACATTATGAACTCACCTGGCAAAGTAGTGACCAGCGTTGCCTCTGCCGCAAATTCATTGTATCTTCATGGTGTTTTTATGATGTGTGACTCTGCTCACCCAGGCCAGTTCAATCTATAGAAGCCACTCTGAGTGAGATGGCTGCCCTGGTGATGACATCAACCCACCTCTTGTCCGAAAGTCAGTACTGGAAATACTGTAAGGATATCGACGGTTCTTGAATAATATTATGCTCACCCCAGTCGTATATCACCACAGCGCAGGCAGCAACTACGAAACCACGGCCAAGGTTAGAGTGATATATCACCGTCATTGTCCGACTGGCTCCCCACGAACCAAAAAAATAGCTGGAAATACGCCATGTGTTGATGTCCGGCCACAAATTGGGATCATTGGAGACTAGGGTCATACTATTAGAAGATGGGTGTGAGGGAGCAAATTTAGTGGACGTAGAACGATGGTATTCATATACCACCATCCAGCGCTTTTATCACTGAAATGAGCATAATGGGTGATATCCTTCCTGTATTGATTGACCAAAATGAATATTTTCGCATGAGGTCATGTAGAATGGGAACTAGGGTCCCTTTATTGAATCAACATAGATGTTGGCTGTGAAGCTTTACAGCAGTTGGCACATGCGGAGAATTTTTGATGGCCGTAGAAGATTGAAGACCTTTTCTCGTTTTGGTGACTCGCTTCCGTTCTCCATACAAATGCTTGCTCGATTGCGTCAGTTCAGGTGTTATATCACTGATCAGCAAAATCAGGTACAGAGTCCATCCATTCAACACAGGCCTGGGTGTGATGTTACCATCGAAGAAGCTTGCCGTCTCAATTATTCCAGATGAGCCAGTGGGACACTCTCCGCGGCATTGGGCTGGGCCTAGGAAGTGTAAAGCTCCTCCGACTTGAAGGTAACTGAAGTGACTCAACAAGGCCATATTCTGTCCGCATCATGATACCAGAAAAGTGAGGGTTGCAATGTTGAAACATGGGCGAGGCCCAGACGAAGCACTGGAACGGATAACTCACCTGTTCCACCCAGCCTGCCATCCCCTAGCAAGTACACCTCTCGACACCCAACTTTCTCTGTCCTCGTGCTCAGTTCATCAGTCATCTCGTGCGCGCTTTCTCGATGTTTGCCCAATTGGCCATCGGTCATCACAGCACAAGGTTGCCAAATAAACTCAATATAGGTTCCGAACAAAACGCAATTGATGGGATGGCGATCGATCTGCACAGCCTCCTACACTATGATTCACAATGTGCGATGATTGAAATTTGGTGCATAAATATACCACCATCCCTATATGCTAGGTACAAAGAGAAAGGGGAGTGCACTGGAGGAAAAGAAGACTCGGACGCACTTAGTACGACTGCGCGAAGCCTGGATGTTTGTTCTTCGAATTGTACCAGTTCATTTCAATAAAACGTTGGTAGCAATGTTCTCGATGACCATCAGCAGCATCTCATTCACGTCTCTTTAAAAATTGTCACAATCTATCGGTATACCATCAGAAAGATAAGAAACGCACCTCTCTCGCCGGGCTCCCGGTGCTAACTACTCGATGCTGAATCCCATGCGCACTTGCACTTCGCAGGTCGTTGGGATAATTCTCAATCAGATATCGCTTTTCCCGTCCGTTCTCAAAGGTCTCGGAAGTATATGCTTCATAGAGGCATTGGTCAAGATTCCGTTCATGCCAGAGATACATAGATAAATAGCGTGACAGATGTTGGAGCGTGCCGATTTCTCTAGTACATTACTCTGAAACCAACTTGGAGTGCTTGTAAGTTGTCCCACCTGCTTCGTCGCCTGAAAGCAGGTTTTGTGCTGGGTCCATGAAAACATCGAGGTTGGTTGAGCCAGGAACCAAACACAGCGTTCCTGGAGACCAGTCGTGCTCGATTTGTCGTCGTGAGGGCTTTGGTAGTATCGGAATGATCATGGCCGAGTCTTCATCATCGTCCCACGAGCAGAGATGCCCATTGGCAACAAATGTGCCCGCAGAGTACAGTTCAGTTGGTATAGAAACTGTTTCGAAAGAATGGAGATTAAACTTGAACCATGCATGGGCTTTGTCCCTCAAGAGTTGAAGGCGTTTGGAAATAGGAGTGCGATCGTCCATATTGAGGACAGGAAGCAACCGTTGGCCACTGAGTTCAATGATGTACTGAAGCTCGGAGGAGGACATGTACGTCTGGCGAAGGGCCTTACATACCTGCGAGAGGATTGTTAGTATGAAAGTCCATTAGAACAACAATGACAAAATCATAACCCACGGATGTACAACAAAGAATATCTCGGCAAGAAAGGAAGCTCAGAATGTAAAACTGAAGTTCTTCAGCCAGAGACAGGAGCCCTGCTTTGACCTTCATTTCGTCGTAAACTCCTGACAAGGTGAGATGGGCAGTAGCTAGTGTCAACCAGGTAGGAGTAGGAAGTTGTTGAAAAGTTTTGAATGCACGCTACCCAATTGAACAACGCTTCCGACTTATGTGGTGAAGCATGGGCGGACTTTTAACCATTCAAGCTCGAAAACCACGAATGCTCAACTAGGAGGCCATGCTGCTATATTGATACATCCAAACTGGACTATAAGCCTAAAACTAGGATACATCATTCAGTAAGATTATCCATTATCTATTATCCAGATGGATACGGTGGACCATGTGTATCAGGTTAGTTTTCCAAATGCGATAATTATTTGTTGTATTACATTGTTTGTGTATTAGTAAATACGGTGGCTGTGGTTTCATTTCCCCACATCATCATCATCATCGACGCTCGTCGTTGCCATCAGCGTGCTCGTTGACACTCATCAGCACTTGTCGTTGCCATTAGTGTGCTCGTCACGGCACCAGCGCATTCGCATTCTCCGCCACTGTACTCATCCCTCTGTTGTTTCCGCTAAACTTCTATGTTCTGCACACCCACCTATCCATCTGTGTACTTCTACTGGTCCCCCAGATCAGGCGCGAGACCAGCAGAGACTCGAGAGAATTCTATCGTGGTACATCATGGTATGTCTCCCCACCTATCTCCTGTTCCAGCCATCCACACACTCTCCAGGCATTTGGACAAGACCACGATCCACCAAGCTACAACATGCATAGGCGAGGCTACTGTCTCTGCGTCAAGGGTACTAGCGAGATCCTAACGAAGCTATAGTGAACGAGTGTTGAGCATCGGAATGTTACAATGAACATGCTGCTATTGAGGCAGTATAGAATTTGTGATTTCTCAGAGGATGTCTCATATGAACAATTATTTTCTGCGCCAATCAGACCCTGCGTGCATCGTATCGTGCTACAACTGACTGTGATAGGCCTGCTCTAAAGAAATCACGGTTGTGTAAGTGAATAGATCCTAGGCTATGAGTTTGTATTGAGGTCTGTGCCAAAGCCGCATCCAAGTCACCGCTATATTGAATTGCTTCATGTGGAAGTGACGGTGTTTTGAGGCAAGTTTCTTCACAGATATCACACAGTCTAATGTGGTGCAGCAACTTGATCCGTCAGACTCCGTCTTCAGACCATAATACTTGTTTCATCGTGGCCCATGGTTCAGTGCATAGGATGTTCACTCATGTTTCCTCGAATGGACGAGTCAACGTGTGCGAAGTGCTCAAAGCTCGAAGCTGCAAATGCGGCAGATCAAGAACAGATTTTGGTACGTGCTCACCTCACTACGTGCCTGTCGTTTTAGGTCTATATTCACCAATACCCTATTTCCTACTATGCAGCAACAACCACAATGTGAGGGTTGCGGCTGTGTCTATCCGTTCTTGCGCTCGCCATTATGTGGTGGCTGCAAAAACGGCAACAACGACGGTAAGCAAATGTTCACACTTATCGAGTTACTCCCACAAGCTAATGTCAAACTTAGCTTTGAATGAATCATCCGAGTCAGGCAGTAATGTCGCTGCGAGTGGCATTGCTCAGTCAATTTTGCATCGCCAGACTGTGCATACCCGTGAAGCTAGTCAACATCGACTAAACCAACCACAGTCACAAAACTCTTCAATGCCGAATGCGAGCGATGTGAAGCGCAGGGTGTCACTTCTTAAGGCTAACGCTCGGGCAGCAAAAGTTGATGTTGACTTTACCATTCAGCAATATCCCTATGGGAGCTCGAAGCCCTCTAAACTCACTATCCCGTCATCACGAGTGACTTTCACTACCATGGACCTAGCCACCAGCGCCTTCGAACAGTTGGCGTTGAAAGCAAGAGGCCTGTATGATAACACCCCGACCCTTTCAGGGCTTTCTGATACTGCTCTGGATGTTATGTTTGATTGGTAATGTTGCTGCGGAGTGGTCAGTGGATGGATGCTGACAACCCCTGTCATGCAGGCATAGGGTCAAGTATTGCACGGTGCTCAACAACACCACCGTGAACATGATCGAGGAACAGAGGTATCTGGCGGCACCGGCAACCATGGAGACGCTTTACGGAAAACTGAAGCAAGATAGGATGCTATCTGATAAGGATGCATCAGCGAAAACACCGAGGATCACGCTTCGCATGTTCTTGTATGTCCCTGAAGAGGTAAACGAAATATTCCTATACTTTGAAGCAACTGTCTGATACACATAGCCTGAGGATGATGATGTTCAGGAAGTAGTACAACGAAGTCAGCGTGTATCAACTCGAAAATTGACCGCAGCAAGTTCTCGTTGTCAGAAGCGGAAAAGATCTCCGACAGGTGAGTGAGGCTGTAATTATCGTGATAGTTGTGCTCATATGTTTGAACAGCATCACCTGAGTGTTTGCCACCTCCTAAGCGCTATCAGAGTTCATACCGATCCAGACGGTCCACAACTGCACCAATACTTGAATATGAAACCTTCAAGATGAAGCGGGCGACATGCACTGTAAGCAAGACTGCAGATATAGAGATGAACTACAGCGAAGAGGAGGAAGAGATTATGGTTGTGAAAGGGTGGCAGGCTCACGTCAAAGCTGGGAAGCCCTATCAGGGTTATCTCGGGCAGGGATTGACAAAATTCATCTTTCGTGTGAGTTCTACATTCTTCAACTCAGAGTGCTCTCACCACTAATTAAAAATACAGGGTCGTTATAACAATGAGGACTGCGCTATTGTCCAATGCAAATCTGTTCGTTCAACAGAAGCCGAAAATATAGAGGATCTGCAGGGTGAATTCAAAACTCTTCATCTGTCTCAGTATTTTTTAGACTCTTTCTATGAACGAGCAAAGGATTACGGAGTTGATGATCTTCCTAGTGGGTCCATCACATACAAGTACAAGTAGAAGCTGATGAGGCACAGGAATGAAGTGGAATATTTCAACTGCATTCATCGGGAAGCTTACCGAAAAACTCGCAGATGCTCCTGGCAAAGACGGGCCTGATTCACGGAGTCTCGTTTTTAGTGTCTTCATGGTACTCCCGCTTCTGCCATCTGGTGCCCTGTGCAAAGAGATCAAGTTTTCCGGGAGCGCGGAAGTAGGCCTCAACCCTGATTCACTCGGATGCGCTGTGGATGCATATGCTCATCATGTTGCTGTTGATTCAATGTATGAAGTTGTCATATCTGACATTCAAGGTGAGTTCACGATGATGTGCCGTGAAGTTGTTCTCAAGTCATCAATAGGAATCATCACACCAGATTGAACTATTGTCTTCTTTGATCCGCAGTCTCATACGTGTGTATAAGACTTTCATATACCTAACAGTCACATCTAATTTTCACACTACAGGGCACAAGGTGACTCTGGCTACTGGGATCATGGACAACCTGCAATCACCGAATTTTTGAAGTTGCACAAATGCAACAAGCATTGTAAGGCTCTCAGCCTTGACATCGAGCACCCACCTTTATCCCATACCAACCACAAAGGTCCACTTTGTATCGGTTTTGAAGATTAATGCTAATTTTCCTTGTTCAAATTTGGTTTCACAATCATGTTCATGTTCAACTAATTCTCGATACACATTTGAGCAGAGTACTATGTATGACTACTACCGTGACTAAAATACGAAACTACATTAATGGTAGCATCGCAGAAAATATGGGCCAGACATTTTCGAAAGTCAAGAAAGTGAATCCAAGGTCATCGAATATCAACTGGGCCGCAGTGCTATATTCAGAATCAACAAAATGAATGAGATTTTCACCACCAATCTCCTCCATGAGATTCTTGACAACATCACGATCCACTAATTGCAGACAATTCTCTGCATCGTAGTCTTCATGTAGTGACATTGCAATATTCGGAGAGACGCCCAATGGCAATATTTTATCACGGTCGTACCGAACAGTGTGCGTGTTGAGACGATGCTTGAGCTTGTCGAGTTCTTGCTGAATTAAGCGTGGCCATAGCCACTGAACGAGAGCACTAAAACACAAATGAGAACACGTCAGAAAACACCACTACACCTGAACCTACTACTGGCGTGGATCCATATCATTATAAATTGCTTCACCCACTTCCCAAAACACTTTCACATTATCTCCCCATTGAACCCGCACACGAAGCCAACCACGCTCTATTGTGATATTGTGAACACTCTTCAAAAATCGGTGGGCAGGCAACTCGTCGGTAGATAGGTTTGGCGAAAATATTTCCCTGTAATATAGTATCCTTAGCACAGGCATCACATCAGCGAGTAGTGCTAACCTTAAAGCTGTCGCAAAACCATACACTTCTGTTGTCTCGCTTCCGCAATCAGTCGTCATTTGAAGTGGCATTCCTAGGTAAACGATGAACCATGCTACTTGAATAAATTCGCGGAACATACCACCAAGCTCATAGACAAGGGATAAGTAAAGGTAGGCAATTGACGTCTTGAGCCGATTGTTTGGGACTACCCACATCCCCAGCCATTTTCCGGACCACTGGTCACGGATTGCCCATATAGGAAAGCCTATCTTACTCAATTTATTGTGACCATCACCACTCCATTGGTGGTGGGGACCGAGTGAGATTAATGGCTGACGAGAAATCTTCTTTTTCCAAAGTCCCCGTTGGGCAAACCCATCCGGCTCATGTTGCCTCATTTCGTCTATTACATATTTCCTTGCTCAAAATTAGTTTGTCTAAATCAATACATTAAAATGACAGAATTACCTTGTCAGTAGATGTCCAGTGTCCGCCACAATGGCTTCCCGGACTAAACGGGGCCCACGGCGGTGAAGGGGATCCTGTGCGAGCTGATCAAGTACCAACTGCCACTTATTCGAACCTGGAAGTGAGCGAGTCAGCTGCCCACTTCCAAGAAGTCCGAATTGTTGCCGACGTCGCGCAACAGTTGCTTCGCTATGGGCAAAGCATGAGCACACACTAGCAGAGCACACAGTCAAATTCACCTCATGATTATACCATGCTCTGCCCAGAGAAGACGACTGATTTTTGTCCTATTTGTGATATTATCGCGGTGATACTGGGTAAGGATTTGCCGGATGAATGGATCATTCTTTCGAGCTATCACGATACACAAATTAGCATAATGTTAGTAGATTGATGTGACGCTACTCACGACAGTGCTGGTATTGGTTTTTACCCTCGGGGTTTGGGACACGACCCTGCGACTCATCTTCGTTCAGAGCCTCGTCTGCATCATGGGAGTCCATGAGAAGAACACAGGATATAACGGTAAGAATGTACGCACCCGGTACTGCACAAGAACAAGAGAACAGATTTTATACCTGCCGGGTATCATCCGCCTGCACTAACACGGTGGCCCCAAAATGCGGAACTGCGAAGTACAACCATGAGGCAAAAGACGTAAGTATAGTATTATCTACTTACTTCAAGTTAGACGAGCTCGATGATCCCTCGTAGTATGCGGAGCGGAAAGTAGGCCGTGACAACGAAAGGAAATGATGAGTATGGCGGCAAATACGCTGATGCCACGACGACGAGCACGCTGATGGCAACGATGAGCGTCGATGATATCGATGATGATGATGTGGGGAAATGAAACCACAGCCACCGTATTTACTAATACACAAACAATGTAATACAACAAATAATTATCGCATTTGGAAAACTAACCTGATACACATGGTCCACCATAGATGGATGTATCCCATGGTGGATCCCATCTGTTGGATACACAGCCGCATTTTTCGCATTTTTGAAACTCAGCTGTTTGTCATTCCAGGATATATTCATTATTCACAAAACATATCCCATTTTGGTCACCTCCTCATGTCAGGTCTCCCCACATTATTCCCACACATCACATGTTCGCATTTTTCAGCCACACAGTGTGGGAATTACCCCACAACACCAAAAACATCGCCCATTTTGGGAATCTCCACAATATCAATTGTTCCCACACCCTCCCCATATCACTGCAGCTTCACCACCACACCACAATTGCTCCCCTTTCATATATAAGTAGTAGTTTGGGATATATATGTATAATATAATATAATAGACCGCTCTTTTGTCTATTTGTGAGCCTGCTCCTCCTCCAGGACCCTTTCAAAATGATGTAGGATACAAAACATTTTCGCACTTTTGCCCCTTTGACAAGGAAGTGTCCTAGGGTATTCAGAACATGATTATGAGTATATATGAAGATATTCCCAACTTTATTTGACTCTCTGAAGTGTCCTACATCAATAAATATAACACATATACAGAAAAACACAAAATATGTTCCCATTTAATTATTTGTAGATGGATGGACTTGGAAAAATGATTCCCAGCACCTATTCAGTAATATGAAAAATGTATCAGGAGCCTAGGACCATAGGACAATCCCCTGTTGCATGGTGTGCCCCCCTTCTCCTGGTGGTTTACCCCCTGTGAAATTTTTTCCTGTAGGACAGGACCTCAATTGAGGTAGGGGGTCTATTTCTATATATATTTGAGGTAGGTCTATCATATAGCTGGCCCAGGACACACATAGGATCCTGCTACAAGAACAAAAACATAGAAAATCGCATTTTTGACATTTTTGATGTGTTTCAGTATCTTACCATTGCATCTATGATCCAACCTGTTCATATATAATGAGCATAGCATATATACTTGCTTTTTATGACCAAGATCAGCTCACAATAGGCTGGAGTTGTGAGCTAGTGTATATGCTTGCTATTTCTACTGATAAGGGGTCCATGCCTTCAAAGCATCAAATATTAATGATCAGAAACCTGGAGTACATTTGGAATATATACAGCATCATATATATATATTTATAGAACAATCCAACAATGATTGAGTGCTGAGGAAGTGAAATAGATAAGAAATTGAGTGTGGGAAACTTCACAAACCCAAAACATCGAAAATGGTCAGTTGAGCAGTAGTCAGACTTTAATGCTGGGTCAACTTATGTTTACACTACATCCCTTCCCTCCACCCTTTACCCTCAGGGCAGTAGGTAGTATAGGTTCCTTAGGTAGTTTACAATCTATCCTACATATTTTAAATGAAATCTTTGACATTTATCATATATAAATGACACTTTGTGCAAAAAGATATCAATTGTCACTTTTCACACATATGTCATTTTGCCTGTCATTACATCAATCCTTCATGGATCTTTCTAAGCCTTTAGGGACATCATAAGGGATATATATTGGGGGTATCACAGGTCTCTGATTAATTATCACAGGCTTGATTACCATGTAGGCTCCTGATCAGTAGAAATACCCCCTCTACATCAGATCTCATGTTTTTGCCATATATCTAGCTGGTATTTAGTGTAGAACACATGTATGCATGTACTACTGATTATAAATGAGCAGGGTGGACCATGTGTGCAAGTGTAATATACTAAAAAACATCAAAAATGCCAAACATACAATATTTTATGTTTTTGTTCCTGTAGATGGATCCTGTGTGTGTCCAGAGCTAGCTATATGATAGACATACTCCAAATATATATAGAAATAGACCCCCTACCTCAATTGAGGTCCGGTCCTACAGGAAAAAAATTCACAGGGGGTAAACCACCAGGAGAAGGGGGGCACACCATGCAACAGGGGATTGTCCTATGGTCCTAGGCTCCTGATACATTTTTCATATTACTGAATAGGTGCTGGGAATCATTTTTCCAAGTCCATCCATCTACAAATAATTAAATGGGAACATATTTTGTGTTTTTCTGTATATGTGTTATATTTATTGATGTAGGACACTTCAGAGGGTCAAATAAAGTTGGGAATATCTTCATATATACTCATAATCATGTTCTGAATACCCTAGGACACTTCCTTGTCAAAGGGGCAAAAGTGCGAAAATGTTTTGTATCCTACATCATTTTGAAAGGGTCCTGGAGGAGGAGCAGGCTCACAAATAGACAAAAGAGCGGTCTATTATATTATATTATACATATATATCCCAAACTACTACTTATATATGAAAGGGGAGCAATTGTGGTGTGGTGGTGAAGCTGCAGTGATATGGGGAGGGTGTGGGAACAATTGATATTGTGGAGATTCCCAAAATGGGCGATGTTTTTGGTGTTGTGGGGTAATTCCCACACTGTGTGGCTGAAAAATGCGAACATGTGATGTGTGGGAATAATGTGGGGAGACCTGACATGAGGAGGTGACCAAAATGGGATATGTTTTGTGAATAATGAATATATCCTGGAATGACAAACAGCTGAGTTTCAAAAATGCGAAAAATGCGGCTGTGTATCCAACAGATGGGATCCACCATGGGATACATCCATCTGGATAATAGATAATGGATAATCTTACTGAATGATGTATCCTAGTTTTAGGGCTATAGCCCAAAAGGATATATCCATCCAGCAACATCAGGTGCAACTAGGGCTGCACACCGTACCGTATACGGTAGACGGCGAACCCGTACACCATACATGTCATGGTGGCGGACGAAGCAAACAGAACGGTACGGAGTATTATA
>JABBWA010000663.1:0-20425 GCA_016628065.1 Suillus lakei | reverse complement strand
TGTCCAAGGATTCGACAGTACGGCGAGTCGCACAGTGAGTAATGAACAGATGGTCCTCCGAGTTGTCCTTCGGCCACACCGGGACGAACTCCGATGCAGTCGTTCTTTGTCCCCGATGCCCCCAACTCCCACAAGGGCCGCCCCAGTGGGAGAGGGTTTTCATCAGCACGAAATGTACAATTCTCTACAAGCTTTCATGCGGGAACTGTTTCCCTTTTATATTTCGCCGGACGGACTAGTTTGAGCTTTTCTTCGTCTCTTAAATCCTCTGTTAGTCGTGGTCGTAGTCCCATACACGCCAGGGCATCCGCATCAGAGAAATTGAGTAAGTGCCATCATAGCACCGGTGGCGATGGCCGGTTAGTGACCACTGTCGAGATCATTGTGAGCGACTCTAATCTACTCCGTGATTCCTACCACCAATGCAAAAAGCAGTCGCCAAGGAAGAGAACGAACAGAGGAAGATGACGTGGACATGAGCTTCTGAGGCGTCATTTGCGGGGCAGTCATCACGGTGAGAATCGAGCACAATGGCAGTGGTGAGGGCAAACTGAGATGCACACAGTGAGCGGGACACCCGTTCAACACGGATTAGCAATCGACGACAAGAGATGACAACCCCGACACGGTGCATAGGACTGCGGGCAAGTGGCCATCTGTCGTACTTGACCAAGTGAGCAATCAAAACTACCAGCTGAAATCAAGATAATCGTTGTAATGTGGCTGTTTGTGATCGCAATGACGGCGCCCAGTGTGATTCAAGTGAAGTTTGCGGAAGGAATGGCACTGGCCGAATTTTTGGCGGGGGTCTGAAGAAAAACGAAATCGTGCGCTTCGACGGCAACAAAGCTGCATCGAATATGCAAAGGTATAACTATGACACAGGTTTAGTTAAGGACTTGAGACGTGAGGGTAGAAGCTAGAGCTCAGAGTGGGCACGCTAATAGATACTGGATAAGTTGTTAATGAATAAAAGGAATAACGAGAGCACATACAATGTAGTAGAAATGAAATAAGGGGTAGTGCTGGACACGAGAGACGAGTGTGTGGTGACCTGTTCTGCCAAGCCGTGGCGAAAAAAGGTACCAGCAGTGTAACGTAAGAACGTAATGACAAGACCTCAGAAACTTTGTCGACTGGTCACACATCAATGCATCAATGCATCACCGACGAGAGACGTAGAATTGACGGGTAAATAATCGCGTGATTGGAGGAGTCGGGGACTGCCGCATCATTCAAAACAAATCAACACACAAAGGTGGCAAGCTAGCAATATGGGAGATCGACGAGTGTTGCCGAAAGGAGTATTTATGTATAAGCCTTGTGAAGTGGACAGATAGAGACTGAGTACTGAGTGCCGATTGCAACACATGTAAGATGGAGGCAAAGAGAACCTACCATGACGAATGCGACATATGCCATTTGATGCTAAAAAGGTGAGCATCTTTTGATCAAGTCGACTTCGGTCTGCAAGAAGACGTTAGTTTGACATGACGACCGCAGCCAATTGCTTTGATGCTACGGCGGTGGGCATATCTCATTCCAGGTGCGTAGAGGTGCAGCGTACATGACTGGGAACCATCAGAATGTCATGACTAGGACTATCAGATTAAAGTTTGTCACACGCCGGCGATGTGTTGTTTTCCCAAGCAATTCGCTCCGTCGCCGGGCGGCTCAGCATCTGCCAAGCATTGCATCGCTGACCCCACTCGGGGCTACTCGAGGCTATTCATTGTCTTGGATGCCTGGTGTTGTTGTTCTTCCCTTACGCATCACCTAGTCTCGCAGGGTTCGGTCCAGACACTCACAGCGGAGCATATTTGCCTCGAGTCCCTCGACAACTCGATAACATATCGATCTTCCCTTGGATTATCTAATCATGCGTAATGGCTTTTCATCCTTAGGATCTGTCCTGGAGATCAAGGAGAGTGCTAAAGGCATTGCAGAACACTGTACAGGGTGGGATGCCAAAGCACTCATTGACTTGGCCCGTTTGCAGATCCAACAGGCTCAATCGAAGGACGCCGCTCGGGACCCAAAGGCATCTTTGCATGCCTTCTACGTTGCAGCTAACTTGATTCATATTTATATGAGCCACTCCAACTACGCCGCCGACAGGACTAAGGGTAGCCCGATTCATGATGAGTTCCTACAGTTCTTCCAGGTTCGCACTATGTTTTTGGTGTAGAGTACCATGAGATGATATCATCCACAGGAATATGGGGCTTGTCTGAATCGTATCAAGGGCCTCGAGGCGGAGCTTGATCTTGGGAGATCGACCACAGCGTGAGCGCTGCGCTCAAGAGATTGTCTATCGTATATATTGACTCTTTTCCTCCACAGTGTGCCATCTCATCAGGAAGAATTGTCAAGTATAAAATTGCTCGCTGAACGGTTGGGGATGCTCCGTCATAATGTTGTTGACCCCACGACGAAGCGTTATTCACGAGAAGTTCCCCCTGGGACTCCTCCTCCTATTCCTCGTCAAGAAGGTCCCTCTGCAGATGACGTAAAAGAGCGAGGTAACGTTGCTTTCAAAGAAAAACAATACACAGAAGCTATCGAACTCTATACCAAAGCTATCGGTACTACCCAAAAACACCCCCTCTCCCTCCCCACTTATTCAAACACGTTCCAGACATCAAACCCACGGAACCATCATATCTCACTAATCGCGCTGCCTCTTACATGGCATTAAAGCGTTTCCGCCCCGCACTATCAGACTGCCAACAAGCAGCCACACTCCAATCCGCAGAACCCTCATCCAAGACCCTCATCCGTCTCGCCCGCTGTCAGCTTGCACTTGGGTTGTCAGAGCCGGCTTTAACCACATTACGTTCTTTGCTCAATCTCGAGCCTACAAATGTTGCTGCTGCACAGCTAAAAGACAAAGTCCTCGAACGAGAAGCTCATTTACGTACATTCAAGTCTTCGCGCGCACGCAAGGCATGGGGTATGGCACGCCTCGCATTAGATAAATGTCTACAAAGCATCGAAGGTGAGGGCGGCGAGATACCAACTCAGTGGCGGCTATGGCGAGTCGAACTCGAGCTCTCTATAGGGAACTGGGGTGCTGCAAATATTGCTGCAGAGTGAGTCTGCTGCTATCACAACCCAGGTTTTGTTGAGCACCGTATTATAGCGAGGCTCTTCGATTAGAACCCAATTCCCCTGAAGTACTCACACTCTACGGTCTCGTGCTCTTCCTCAACGGTAAGCTATCCCAAGCACTACAACATGTTGCTTCGGCGCTCCGTCTTGATCCGGGACACGAACCCGCCCAGCGGCTGCGTAAGCGCGTGAAAGACGTAGAGCGCCTGAAGGAAGAGGGAAACACCGCCTTTAAAGGCAGCAGACTCCAAGACGCAATCGCACGATACACGGAAGCACTCGACGTACGTCCCTCCTCTCGTCACACTGCAACGACGAATACTGATTCTTTGTTTCAGCGAATAGGCGAAATCGAAGAAGAAGGCAAAGGCGGACAGATCCGCGCCAATCTTCTCTCGAATCGTGCTACCACACTCGTGAAGGTATATTGCGCACAACTTATGATCCATCTATATAGATTCACGTCCCATCTTTATTTCTCAGCTCGACAAATACAAAGGAGCACTCCTAGACACGGAAGCCTCTCTCGCACTCCACTCCACCTCCTTCAAAGCCCTCCGCACACGCGCACGCATCAACCTCCATCTCGAGAAATACGATGCCGCAATCGTAGATTTCAGAGCGTCGATGGAACAGGCCGAGTTTGAAGGTGTCGATGCTGATGTTAGGGCTTTGAGGAGTGAGCTTGAGAAAGCAGAAGCTGCGCTTGAGAGGAGCAAGACGAAGGATTATTACAACATCCTCGGTGAGTTTCTTCTCAAGTATCATGGAGAAGTAAGTCCTGATCATACTCGAACAGGTATCGCGAGAGACTGCACCGAACTCGAGATCAAGAAAGCCTACAGACAAGCAAGCCTCAAACACCACCCAGACAAAGGCGGCGACGAAGAGAAATTCAAATTGGTAGTCGAAGCGTACGCAGTGCTCAGCGACCCGCAACGCCGCGAACGCTATGACATGCGCGAAGACGAAGACAGATAGACAGAGGGTGGGATGGGTGCGTTTAATACGGCGGATTTGGCGAAGATATTTAGTCAGTTTCAGGGGGGCGGGTTTGGAGGTGGGGGCCAAGGCGACATGAAGGCGAGGGCTTCCATTTTCATTGGGGGAGGGGGGGGAGGCATGAGTTCCATTGAGCGTGTTTTATATGAGAATTTTTTTGGTCCGCGTTGAGATTTGAGTGTGAGCGTGAGCTTGGTGGTGGCGGTGATTCGGACATGCAGCACATCCCAGCAGAGCACGAGAGAACACAGATTTCTTGAACAAAAATCTCGTTTGTCCTTGACTCATGGATTGCTGGGACGTCACCTGTCGACAATACTACATAGATCGTAGCGGCTGGCCGGTCCGTGACCACTGGCCAAATGTTGCCTTGAGGCTTCCGCTGGAACAATCCAAACCTTTAAGTTATTAAGTCTCCGTAGGCGGAACAAATAGATTGTCGTTCCTTCTGTGCTAATACTCCGAGTCTGCTGGACTTTCGAGTTTCACTCAAGGTGGTATTATTGATGTCAGGCTAGATCAGGCTAACCCACGACCACGATCGACAAACGGTTTGTATTGTTGATGTCAGGTTATCCATCGACAACGGCGCTCACGCGTCCAAGTTGATAGACAATCCTAGCATAATCACAATTATACTCAAATACAATGAGTGATCTCGAGCAGTGACAACGCGCTAGTACCAATGAGGCGTGGCACTGGCAAGGATAGCGATCGCGATGTCTTCTCAGCGTCGTGTCCAAGGGATCGACATGGCGAGTCGTTCATGGCGCACAGTGAACAATTAATGAACAGATGGTCCCCCGAGTCGTTCTTCGGCCTCACTGCAACGATCTCCGATGCAGCCGTTCTTTGTTTGATGATGTGTTGATTGGCATTCAATAACTATCATCATACAAAGAACAGCCAGCATGCAATGTGGGAGATCGACTTCAAACGAATGATGGCAAGATGAGTATTAGGTATAAGTTGAAGTCGTGGAACTGGATAGGTAGAGACTGGGTGCCGATTGTACATAAGAACACATTTGAGATGAAGGGAGGGAAACAGAACTTATCATGACGGATGCGATAAATGTTTGATACTAAAAAGCTGAGCACCCCCCGACCGAGTCGACCCCGCCAGTATCCGCAAGACAATGTTGGTCTGACATGACGACCGCAGCCAAGTTGCTTTGATGCTACGGCGGTGGACATATCTCATTCCGGGTACGGCGTACATGAGTAGGAGCTATCAGGATGTCGTGACTAGGACGGATGAGGTTCATCCAGTGACCGGGTCACCAAATGCTGGTCGTTCGCAAGGTTAAATGATATCGTCATCAAGTTCGATCGAGACCATCCTGGGTGGGGTGTGTGATCCACATGGGGGAGGTCGCGACGATAGGTGGATCATCAGTAGCCTGTCCAGGGACACGGTCCCCTTGCTTTCCAAATTCATCTCGATCAGCGCTCTCTCATCCTCGTGTACTTGAGTCTTGATATAAACATTGTAAGGTTACCCTGGTACCTAAACTTCAAAAGCGTTACCCGTGTTGTTCCCGAATCCGAAAGTGGTCGGATGCGTAACCAGTGGAAATAGGTATTCATGGTATTTGATTCCGGTGAGGATTACTGTCAAAGTGAGGCCCCTCGTTCATATTTGTACCGTGTAATGACGAATCTCATAAGTATGTGTAGACTACGTGCGAGAGCATCCTGGTGTCCGTCTTTGTTTTGAGTACGCAGAGGCCAAAATAGATAAGGAAGATCGTTTACGAGTAGGTCCGACCGAGAGGACGATTGGAGTATTCACGTCGAGGCGATTCTGCAAAGGCGCCTCGGCCGTTTACTGGAAGTGAGGAGAAGATTAGTGCTGAGACCTCTGCAAATTGAAATAGGCAGAATGTTACGTATCAGGCTACATGTTGGCCACGTTCAAACACACTTGTGGATGGGCACTCGAGTATCTTCCTCTAGTAACCGATCTGCCTAAATCAGCTAGCATTATAAAGTCAAACCTTCAGCTACCACCATCACCACGAGATATGGAAGAAACAGTATATCAAGAATGTAAATGTGAAATATACATGCGAACAGAAATATGCGAACCAAAGTGTTCCAAGGTATCTAGAATGAGGCGCATTTTAAGATTATTTATAACAAGAAAGAAGGGAGGCGCAGTGGAATGAAGAGCAAGAAATGGAGACCATCGTAACGAAAAAAAATACAAACTGGAGGACATCATGAGGGAGACGGACACGGCGGCTTGATCCAATCTACATTTGCAACGCGTGGATGCTCTGAGGAGGGTAGGCGATCCCATATCTCTGCCGTATAAATCTCTTTGCCGCGTCGCAAATCCGGCAGAAAGTCCGGTTTTGCTTCTCGGCGAAGCGCTGCAATGTGTTTTGAGCACGATGTCTGCAGACAGATCAGATTTAACCTACCACGCGAGTATGGGTCGACGAAGACTGATGCGCCATCTTCGACCAAGAAGGATCGGTGGTCTGCGACCTCTTGAAACCCGTATCGTTCTGACGGGACAGGATCCAGTAGCTACCGCAGGGTGATAAGTGATAGCGTTGGAAAATAAACAATACAAAGCTTACCCCTGCCATTAAATGAACGATTTTTTCAGGCAAGTCCTTGAATGCAGGGAAGTCGGTGTATGTCATGGTAGGGCCGGAGCGCCAACTAACATAATGCTCGTAGTCCTCCTCCGTATCGAAGAGCGTCTGACAAAATGGTATCAGTAAGATAGCAGCGAAGGAAAACGCAAAGCGTGCCTGCTGTCCCTCCGAAAGAAGCTCGAACACGACGCAGCCCAGGGCCCACCAGTCCACGGGTGCTCCATAGTTCATCAAATCGGGGCAGTCTTTGTTGTCCATGATCTCTGGTGCCATGTAGCCCTCCGTTCCCGCCACATCTGCCGTGTAAGCCCCCTGTGGCTCCAAGGGCCCCTCGTGTAAATAACTCAACCCAAAATCTGCGATGCGTATGTTCTGTCGGGTATCGATGAGGATGTTGCCGGGTTTGATATCGCGGTGAATGATCCCCATCTCGTGGAGAGCATTAATGCCGTGGGCCTTCAAAGTCGGAAGCGTGAGACATCGAAAATCAGGAACGACAACTACTCACCAGTTGCACAGTCCACCTGCAAGCATTCTGGGAGCAATATATAGATTGAGTCCTTATACAAGTGTTTAAATCGCACACCATCAGATCCTACAAATGTCAGATGGAGTCAAACAATTCGAATGACTCGCAGGGGAGAAGTACGTACCATTGCAAAACAAATTGCATCCTTTGTCTGGAACGTTAGTTCAAGGCCCATGAGAAACATACTTTCAGGCCGTGGCCTCGAGGACGCAAGACGCTTGTACACTTCAAGTTCATTAACAAGAACCTCTTCTGTGTAATCGTGCTTAAGACGGTCCTTGCGAAAGACCTTCAAACAAATCAAGCGATTTGATGTTATGTCTTCAGCTCCCATAGCCGTAGCGGACGCGCCCTTGGATAAAGCGCGCCAAACACGAAATGGGCCATACACACGTGGCGGCGGAGAGATCTGCGGGGTGGTTTGGGCTGGAGGGTCGGCCGACTCCGAGTCAGACGGATACGAAAGAACGGGGATATTTGCGATGATATGGGTAGACATGATGCCGGGCACATCGTATGAAGCACCAGAACGCGGTTCTGAAGATGGACGAGTGACGAACTTCTGAGTGAGCTTGGCTGAGGACATGGTAATGATCAGAATGAGGAGAAGTGGGACAACAATGTGAATGAACAACTCGATGAGTGTATTTAAGAGTTTCCTGGTAGGGTCACAACACACCTTCAATAATGAGCTGTGGACACGCCAATTTGTGGATTGTCTTAGAACACCCACAGCGTAATACTGGCCACCAAATATTGCCGCCGTCAATCACGACGTTGGCTAGCATGACGCGGGAGATTGTGGAAGCGTACACTGTGGAGCAATCAAAGCACATTGCGACCACAGTCAAACATCGATTGTCGGCACACATCACTACCAGCTGCCGAGTGTCCAATGAGACTTACGATATCAAAGCAATGCGATGCCACAGAAACCTGCATATTCGGGTCTGCAATGCAAGTAACCTTAGCGCCGACCATTTGGTCAGGTGCTAACCGCTGCAAGGCGTCCTGTTACAGGTGTTTGACTTCTTCTGAGTATTTTTCGTAAATGTAGCGGGCCATTCAGAACGAGTACTCTTGTGACAGGGACTGTGCAGTAATAAGATCATCCGCGGCGATTCCCAATCTCTGTACGAGTTCGTGTCATCGCTCGAGGTGCAGGTTGTAACTTCTACCGCCACTGTCTGTGCAGGAACCTACTCGATGGCGACTCGGAGAATACACACAAAATAGACAATTTGACGAGATACAGGTAAACTCTGAGGGAGGCTAGTGCCGGCAATGAGCGAAAGTGGAAAGAACATGCCTTGAATTTGCCTTGAATATTGGTTATCACAAATTCGGTCAACCACTGGTTCGGACACTTTGCAATATCTCACTCAACTCATATTCTGTCCAACCACATATCTTTTGTACAATGATAATACACTACTGCGAAGTTGAATAATTGAAATTGGTCGAGAAATGATTGTTCAGGTGTGACAGAGTCAAACATCACGTTTGCTTGTCACCAAGCCGAGTAGTAGCCTCATAAGTATGTTTGCAAATTTCAGCTTGTTTAGATTTGTTCCTCCTAAGTGGATATCATCATCATCACTGTTGAACTATGTGGTCAAAACGTACATAAAGCTTGAAAGTCAGTGGTGCATTTCAATTTCGTCACCACTGGTGACCGGTGGTGGATTTGGAGGGGGCCAAGGCGGCGGGTTCCATTTTCATTCGGGGGGGAGGCAGCATGAGTTTCATTGAGTGTGTTTTACATGAGAATTCTTTGGTTTGGGTTGAGTTTTGAGTTTGAGTTTGAGCTTGAGCTTGGTGGTGGTGGTGATACAGGCATGTAGCATTTCCCAGCAGAGCGCAGATTTCTTGAACAAAAATCTGGTTTCTCCTTGATTCTTCATGGATTACTGAGACGTTACCTATCGATAATACTAGATCGTAGCGGCTCGCCGGTCTGTGACTCAAGTACTCGGGAGTCAAGTGTTGCCTTGACGCTTCTGCTGAAACAACTCGAACCCTTAAGTCATTGAGCGAGTCTCCGTAGGTAGAACAAATACATCGTCGTTCCTCCTGTGCTAATATTCTGAGTCTGCTGGACTTTCGAGTTTCACTTTAAGATTGTATTGTTGATGTCAGGCTATCCAACGATCGCGATCGACAAACGGCACTCATGCTTCTAAGTTGATAGATAATCCTAGCATAATTCAAATATAATGAGTGATCTCGAGCAGTGACAATGTGAAGGCATGGCACTAGCAATGATAGTGATCGTGATGTCTTCTCTGCGACGACAAATGCTTCTCCGATGCAATCGTTCTTTGTTTGATAATGTGTTGATCATTCAACAACAAATCACCATACAAAGAAGGTGGCAAGCCAGGATGCAATATAGGATCGACGATTGGTGATAGAAGAAGTATTATGTGTAAGGTGAAGTCATGGAACTGGATAGGTAGAGCCCGAGTGCCGATTGCAACACATTTGAGATGAAGGGAGGCGAACAGAACTTATCATGACGAATGCGATAAAGCTGAGTATCTTTTGATCAAGTCGACCTTAGTCTGCAAGAAAATGCTAGTTTGACATGACGACCGCAGCCAGGTTGCTTTGATGCTACGGCGGTGGGCATGTCTCATTCCAGGTGCGGCGTACATGACTGGGAGCCATCAGAGTGTCGTGACCAGCACGGATGAGGTTCATCCAGCGACCGGGTCACCGAATGCTGGTCGTTTGCAATTGCAAGGTGAATTAATATCGTCATCAAGTTCGATCGATAACATCCTGGGTGGGGTGTGTGATCTACGCGGGTGAGTTCGCGACAACATGTGGATCATCAGTAGGCTGCTCAGGGACACGGTCACGTTGCTTTCAAAATTCATCTTGTTCAGCGCTCTCTCATCCTTGTGTACTTGAGTCTTGCTGTAACCATTGTAAAGTTATCCTGGTACCTAAACTTCAAAGCTTTAGTTGTGTTCTCGATTTTGAAAGTGGCCACATGCGTACCTGGAAAACCGTTCGGGTCCCGCATCGATATTCTTGCTCTCTAATGAACTAGCGGGATCGTCGAAGACAAGATCAACGCGGAGAAGGTATTCATGGTATCTGATTCCGGTGAGGAATAAGGCCTCTCGTTCGTATTTGTACCGTGCAAATGATGAGTCTCATAAGTAGGTGAGATTCCTGTAGACGTGCGAGAGCATCCTGGTGCCCGTCTTTGTCTTGGGTATGCAGAAGCCATGATAAATCAAGAAAATGGTTTAAGAGTAGGTCCGACCGAGAGGACGATGAGCTCGAGTGGAGTATTCACGTCGGGGCGATTTTGCGAAGGCGCCTCGGCCGTTTACTGGAACTGAGGAGGAGGAAATATTAGTTAGTGCTGAGACCTCCACAAATTTCAAGTAGGCAGAATGTTGCGTATCGCGCTACGTATTGATGCTTTGGCCACGTTCGAACACACTTTCGGTCTGCACTTGAGCATTTCCTCTAGCAACATGGCGCAGTCGATCTGCCGAAATCAGCTAGCATTATAAAGTCAAACCCATGCCGATGCCACCAACATGAGATATGGAACAAACAGTGAAGCAAGAACGTGAATGTGAAATATACATATGAACAAAAACATGGGAACCACAGGGGGCCAGGGTATCTAGAATGAGGTACATTAACTTGAAGATTATGTATAACAAGAAAGAAGGGAGGCGTAGTGGAGTGAAGAGCATGAAATGGAGACTATTGCAACAAAACAAATACAAACTGGAGGACATCATGAGACAGAAACAAACGGCTTCTTGATCCAATCCACATTTGCAACGCGCGCCGGATCCTCCCAGGAAGCATTGGGATCCCATATCTGTGCCGTATGGGTCTCTCGTCCGCGTCGCAAATCCGGCAATATATGCGGTTTTTCTTTTCGGCGAAGCGCTGCAATGGGTTTTAAGCACAATGTTCGCAGACAAATCAGAGTTAACCTACCGTGTGAGTACGGGTCGACGAAGACTGATGCACCGGATTCGTCCGAGAAGCACGGGTGGTCTGCGAGTTGTTGAAACACGTATCGTCGAAAGGGGGCAGGATCCAGCAGCTACAGCGGGATGGATAAGTGATAGCGTTGGAAAATAAACAAGACAAAGCTGACCCCTCCAATTAAGCTAACGGCATCGTAAGGCAAGCCCTTGAATGCAGGGAAATCGCTGTATGTCATTCCAGGAGTGGAGCGCAAACAAACAAAATCCCAGAAGTCCTCCTCCGTATCGAAGAGCCCCTGACAAGATCGTATCAGTAACATAGCAGCGAAGGATGACGTAAAGCGTACCTGATGTCCCTCCGAAAGAAGCTCGAACACGACGCAGCCCAGGGCCCACCAGTCCACGGCTGCTCCATACATCATAAAACCGGGGCTAGTTTTGTTGTACAGGATCTCCGGTGCCGTGTAACCCTTCGTTCCCACCACATCTACCGTGTAAGCCCCCTGTGGCTCCAAGGGCCCCTTGTGTAAATAACTCAACCCGAAATCGGTGACCCGTACATTCTGTCGGGTATCGATGAGAATGTTGCCGGGTTTGATATCGCGGTGGATGATCCCCATCTCGTGGAGAGCATTAATGCCGTGGGCCTTCAAAGTCGGAAGCGTAAGACATCGAAAATCAGGAATGACAACTACTCACCACTTGCACAGTCCACCTGCGAGCATTCTTGGAGCAATATTCAGGGCGAGCCCTCATACAAGTGTTTAAATCACACGCCATCAGATCCTACAAATGTCAGATGGAGTCAAACAACTCGAATGACTCGCAGGGGAGAAGCACGTACCATTGCAAAACAAATTGCTTCCGTTGTCTGGAACGCCATTTCCAGGCCCATGAGAAACATACTTGCAGGGCGTGGGCTTGAGGACGCAAGATGCTTGTACACATCAAGTTCGTTAAAAAGAACCCCTTCTGTGTGCTTGAGCTTAAGACGGTCCTTGCGAAAGGCCTTCAAACAAATCAAGCGATTTGATGTTATGTCTTCGGCTCCCATGGCGGTAGCGAACCCGCCCTTGGATAATACGCGCCAAACACGAAATGGGCCATACACACATGGCAGCGGAGAAATCCGCGGGATGGACGCCTCTGTTATACGCTCGTGACTAAACGTGAACACACAATTTTGGGCTGGAGGGTCTATTGATTCCGAGTCAGACGGATACGAACAAACGGAGAGATTTGCGAGAAGATGCAAGACGCTACCTTTGATGGGGAAAGACATGATTATGGGCGCGTCGGATGAAGCACCGGAATCATGTTCTGATGAAGAGGAAGGAGCGATCAACGTCTGAGTGACCTTGCTTGACGACATGGTAATGATCAAAATGAGGAGAAGGAAGACAACGATATGGAGGAGCAATTCGATGAGCGTATTTAAGAGTTTCCCGGTAGGGCCACAACACACCTTAAATAATAATGAGATGTGGACGCGCCAGTTTGTGGATTGTCTTAAAACACCCACAGCGTAATGATGGCCACCAAATAATGCCTCCGTCAATCACGACGTTGGCTAGCATGACGCGGGAGATTGTGGAAGCGTACACTGTGGAGCAATCAAAGCACATTGCGACCACAGTCAAACATCAATTGTCGGCACACATCACTACCAGCTGCCGAGTGTCCAATGAGACTTACGATATCAAAGCAATGCGATGCCACAGAAACCTGCATATTCGGGTCTGGAACGCAAGTAACCTTAGCACCGACCATCTGGTCAGGTCTAACCGCTGCAAGGTGTCCTGTTACAGGTGTTTGACTTCTTCTGAGTATTTTTCGTTAATGTAGCGGGCCATTCAGAACGAGTGCTCTTGTGACAGGGGTTGTGCAGTTATAAGATCATCCGCGGCGACTCCCAATCTCTGTACGAGTTCGTGTCATCGCTCGAGGTGCAGGTTGTAGCTTCTACCGCCGCTGTCTGTGCAGGAACCTCGATGGTGACTCGGAGAATACAAAATAGAATAGACAATCTGACGAGATACAGGCAAACTCTGAGGGAGGCTGGTACCGGCAACGAGCGAAAGGAATTTCAAGCGGAAAGAAACTCGCTTCGACATGCCTTCATAGCCTCGTAAGTATGTTTGCAAGTTTCAGCTTGTTTAGATATTGTTCCACCTAAGTGGATATCATCATCATCATACCTGTTAGACTATGGGGTCAAAACGTACTTGAAGCTTGAAGGTGAGTGGTGCATTTCAATTTGCTTATGGTGATCATCACTGGTCACCATGCTCATTGCTGACGGTCTGAACTCTGCTTGTTTTACAGGTAAACGCAATGATGAGGACTCGGGGGAGAAGCCTTACACTCATCCTGTTTTCCTTAGCTATTTCTCCTGTTTTCGACCAACTTTTCTTCACAACGGGCTCGAAATCGCTGTTGTCGGCACAGCCTGAGGGCTCGCGAAGAGGTATCTGTAAAAGGTCCCGTATATTCTTCTGCATATACTTATCTCATGAATTTCGTGTTCACGTCCCTAACTGTGGAGTCGGTCGCTCGAGATAGTCCCCGCGACAGCGGTGTTAAAAATTGTTTTGAGCAGAAGGGTGATTCATGTTGATCGGAGTGGTGCAACTAGTCCACCTTGGAGCGACAGAAACGTAAAATGACAGTGTCAAAGGCAGTAACTAGAGTAGACGATTGAGATTGTATACACATAAGGCCATCTGTAGTCGTCACAAGATAATCGATAAGTACTACATAGGCGTGCAATCCAAGTTATCAAAAGCCCGAAGACACCGGCAAGTACCGTCGCCCTGTCTCCTTACATAAGCGAGTGGTATCTTATATCATTAATCTGATAGTAGACATTTCGATGTTGTCCTGCTCAAAGGTTCCTCTCCTGCATGCAATGTCATCTTAAGTCACCTCCGTGGCATCAGCCTCTCACCTGCTGCAACCACGGTGACAACGTTGAGGTTCTTCCTTCTGTCACGGTCTTTATTTTTCACTGTCTCGGTCACTCAGTATCCAATTGAAACGCATATATATTGATCCAGATCGATGCCGTCTTTCACATTCCCTTTGCCAATATTCTGCCTACGGGCCGCGAACGCCATGTCATTATTGACTCGGAGGGCAGGCTCGTTGGCGGTCGCGATGGCGCTCAACGTTTGCGAGAGCCAATAAGGCTATTTTTGGTCGCGCATCACGCGCGAATGTTCAGCCCTCTCTCACTCCCAAATATTTGGGAGCCTGAATTTGGGGTGTACTCATCTGACGAGTTTCTTCATCCCACAGCTCAGTTTTCTAACTAGAGGCGTCCATATGGATACAAGTATTTGAATTACACTAGCTAGTACTTAATCCGAGAAATGGCGGTCACCTCCTTCGTGCTCACTGCATGCCAATCCCCACACCCGACAGCGGCGTCATCACATCCGTAGCCCTCGACACAGAATGGGCAGTAGTCGGCCTCGCAAACTCTAAGATCCTCATCTTCAGCGCAATCACAGTCGCACCCAGCCGAATACTCATGGGACACGAACTCGGCGTCTGGGCAGTCCATCTCGTCTGCCGCTGCGGGTATTGAGGTCGCGGAGAGATGGATGAAGATGTACGTCTAGATGGTGCAGATGATCCAGTCATACCTGCTGCCCTATAGACCGCACTTGGCATCGACAGACCCAGGCGAATGCGACGCCCAGCGAGCGTCGGAGGCGACTCTTCAAAGCCCAGCGATATTTGCTGTACGAGCGAAGGATGGAGTCAGCCTAATTCTATCATCGTCAGTGCTAGTTGCGACAAGACGCTACGCGTTTGGAACGCTAGATCTGGGTATGTTCTTGCGCTCGTCTTTTTCGGTTCTGGGCTTACGGGCACTTAGCCATTGCGTTGACGTGCTTCACGGGCATACTGCTATTCTCAGATGCGCTCGGGTACTGCACAATCGTCCGATTGCAGTGACAGGCTCTCAAGACTCTACTCTTCGGGTGTGGAACATCCAAAAGGGAGTCATGCTCCGGTCACGCTGCGAGCGTAAGATGTCTCGACGTATGTGGGAACAAGGTTGTCAGTGGTAGTTACGACACCACATGTCGAGTCGGTGTTATTTCCAGAACGAGGTCATGATTTTGACTTTTATTCGTAGATATGGGATGTTGATACCAGTGAATGCCTCCGAGGCCACAGCCACCAAATCTACTCCATCGCAATCTCGTCGCTTCCGGAGGAATGAACACCATCGTCAGAGTATGGGACGCAACCACAGGGTATGTACCCATCCCTCCCTCACACCCTCTCCCACTCACACACTTATCACACAGAAACTGCGTCGCCCAACTCACAGGCCACGCCGCCCTAGTCTGCCAACTCCAACTCAGCACGAGCACGAGCCTCCTCGCCACAGGCGGTTCTGACGGCCGCGTCATCACCTTCTCCCTCCGCTCCTTCAGCGCCCTCTAATGTCTCGCCGCGCACGACAGCAGCGTCACCTCTCTCCAATTTGACGCCAACTTCCTGGCGGGAACGACGGGCGGGTATGGGCGTTTGAGACGGAGAGCGGGAGATGGGTGAGGGATCTGAGTGAGGAGTGCCAGAGTACTTGGAAGGTGGTTTATAAGGAGGGGATTTGTGCGATTCTGTGTAAGAGGGCGGGGAAGACTGTTGTGGAGATCTGGAGCTTTAACCCTATGTCATTCCATGTCACATGACATCCTATCCGACTACTCAAGGTCTCCCATCGCCGGGTGCCCCAAGGTTTTCCGACAATCTACCAGATCGTGCTCACGTATGTCATCTAGTGTCTTCCTGGCCTCACGTTCTCAGTTTTCTGCGCGCCCCGATGCTCACGATACGCCATCCCAACCCCGCCTCTTCCACTGGGCTCGAAATACTCTCTCTGGTAGACCGAGTGGTGCACAGATCGAGCTGAACGAGCCAGTAGCTGACGTCCCGTATGCAAAGAGCAAACGCGTATGTCATTTTCTCCCCTCTCGGATGTTCGAATCCAATGTCATACCACATAGAGGAATGCTTCGGCACGAGAGAAACGGAGGCCAATCCCGAAAAAAGGTGCTGCCAGTAACTCACGCCCTCCCAATAGCAACGCCACACAGCAAGCAAGCGGCACAGCTCACGCCCAGTCACCTTCGCGACCACAGGCTCAGGTTGCCATCTCCACGTTGTCCACCGCAAGTGCGCTTACCGTGACTTCTGAAGCTACGAATCCGCACACTTATCCTCCCGTAACGATAAAACACGCTGCTCCACTACGTACACTGACAGTCATCGTTAACTTAATTTTCTTTACAAAGATCTCATCTGGAGTGCTCAGACACAGATATGTGCACTGTAAGAGGGCTGGGGAGATGGCCGTGGAGGTATGGTGTTTTATGATTGATTGCAGGATGGTGTGTAAGATGGTGATTGTACTGTGGTAGTGATTCAGGAGGGGCAAAAATAATGGCCAACGTGGGGATCGAACCCAAGACCTTCGCGTTATTAGCACGACGCTCTAACCAACTGAGCTAGTCGGCCGTTGTGAAACATATACACTCAACAGATATGACTAATAAGCTTTTCAACAATGACTGACACTTACAATTACGGCCCCCTGTCAACGATTCTTAAATTTGAACCAAGTCCTCAATGGCCTCCACAAAAAAGTCAAGCTCGCGAAACAATCGTGCTCCGGTCCTTCAACAAGGCACCTTGGCGTTTTCTGCCAAACGTACGAATTCACACACGACTACTAAGACGAAGGGCCCTCCCCTGGCACGACGGTCATCCTCTTTGATTGAACAGCATACAGCTGAAGATGCAATTGACGAGGAAATAAACAACGAAGAGGACAGCAATGACGTGCTTGAAATATCTTCAGAAGAGGAGTACTCACCAGCTCCTGTGAAGCGGGGTGGAGCTCCCAATGCCACGAAATCATCGATATCCAGTTCCTTGAAGACCCTAAAGGAAGACCCACCGGCTGTCGAACCTGTGGAACAACCGTCGGGTTTGGACGTGTCAGGCAAGATCTACCGCAAGCACTTTGGGCAAGTGCGAGAAAAGATGGGCCACCTTGAACCGAGTGAGTCACCTATGTGCGCACCTCTATCGTCCACTTCACGAGGCTAAGGCGGCAATATTTGTTTAGTTCATGCCGAAGGGCAGAATCAAATTCATCAGATACTCCGGGTGTTTGACATGTGCGTATACTACGGACGTTCCTTAGGGGCTTGACCGATGTTTGGGCTTTTGTTAGGTCTTACGAGTATGGTCCGTGTGTTGGCATGACACGTCTCGAGCGCTGGGAGAGAGCTGCTTCGTTTGGTCTCAACCCACCTGATGAGGTACGCGCATGTACACCATACGCTTAAACAGAAACGCACTCCTGCTTTGTGATCAGGTTCGGCATATTCTCTTAACCCGAGAAGGAGTCAAAAAGGATGAATATTCCCAATGCGTTCTCTACGGAGAGGTGTAACTTTCATACCTGTTCGATGTAAGTACATATGTGTTCACTCCTTTCGATGAGCATGTGGCTCATGTTTATCTCCGTAAGTCTAATTGTTCCTACCACGTTATGCGCGCGGCGGTCCGGACATGCATTCACACGATAGGCTCCACTGCTCCATCACATCGAAGAAGGTTGTGTGTGTTAACTTTCAAAGCACTTGTTTCATACTCTGTTGTGTTGATCCCCGCTGTTGCTCACTTGCTATGTTGACATTCATTGTGTTATCCAAGTCGGGATGATCAATCTCACGGAAGGATATCGAACACTGTCGAACATCACTCAATCAAGTCCAATCTCTCACCAAATGTGCTGTACGCCGCTGTCACTCACGAAAGGAACGTCTGGATGATACCAGCTGCCTGTTAAGAACGAAATATCATTCGCAGGATGATCAGCTGACTCATCTTCTGGCGTATGCAATTTTAAATTTTAGGTCAGCACGTCGCTGCGGGCGCCTGGTCTGGCCCGATGATAATGAAATCACGAGAGGTACAGCCAGGGAAGCATTACTGTCACTAGGAGAGTATTTGAAGTTGTTAAATGGTTATCGCTATCGAATTCCAATTCCGAGATAGTTAGAGGCGTTTGGGCAGCTTAGTCAGCAATAGAGACTGTAGTCACACGGACTCATCATCAATTCAACACCCACCAATTGGCATCTGCTCACTTGTTCATTAGTCAGATTCACTCTCCAAACGTTCGAGAAAATATCGCCGACAATCAACATTTGATACCTAGTGTCATCTGGCAAGAGTTTTTGCACTGTTCTATCTCGATGTGGAAAACATTGCACATGCGCCTTGAGCTCTCCCACTGTGCTCGAGAACCGATAATGCTTTCCTCTCGGTGAATTAGCTTGGACGTCGCGCGGATTGCGGATAAATTTCATGGTGACTTCCACACAGGGACAGACATGGACTCATCTTGGAGAGAACTTTGTATAGCTTTTCTGACGCGGCTGCCGGCAACTGCAGTTAGTCCTTGTGACTCAATCTGTCAGTAGGTTGTCGGTGCTCGGGCCCTGGCAGATGAGATTGCAATTTCTAGGGGAAACGTGTCGAAGGGGGATCGCGAGAAGGAAGAGATAATGCGCGAGCAGAAGAGCGTTGATACGCAAAAGATACATTCCTTATCACTTGCAAATATTGTGTTGCCCATATTGAATGCGGTTCAGCTCACACCATTTTAGATTTAACATTCTGTGCACAATTTTTAGAGGTCTATATGTATGTCACAGTAGGGGAGCTCAAAGTTGCAACGCCCAACGCCCAATGCTCAAGCCCAACACCCAAGCCCAACACCCAACACCCAACCCCAACGCCCAAGCCTCACGCCCAAGCCTCACGCCCAACGCCCAACGCCCAAGCCCAAGCCCAACGCCCAACGCCCAACGCCCAAGCCCAATGCCCAACGCCCAACGCCCAAGCCCAACGCCCAACGCCCAAGCCCAATGCCCAACGCCCAACGCCCAAGCCCAACGCCCAACGCTCAAGCCCAACGCCCAACTCCCAACGCCCAACGCCCAACTCCCAACTCCCAAGCCCAACGCCCAACGCCTAACCTCGTGACCGAAATGAGTATACCTAGAATAAATAGAAGTAAATACGGAGTAAGACCACTTGAACCTGCATGATGAGATAAGCTTGGGCGTTGGGCGTTCAGAACGTTCAACTTTGAGCTTCCCTAGTGTATTTCTCACAGTCTCACTCAAGCTAAATCTCGCTATCTTCCTAGCCCTCCGTTTGACCATATTTTGTGACAGGGTCGGCCAGACAGATAATTCACTAGCATGTTGGAGACTTGGTCCTAAGAAGACCGGAGCGATGAGGCATCACCCAAAACTCAGTTAGATTTTTTGTCAGATCGACTAGCTCCTTTACCGTCCCTAGTAGAAGCTCAGCAATCAACCACAACATAGCCGCATTCCAGCGCCGGACACTTGAATTTCATCCGTTTCCCCCTCGAGTGCTTGTCCAACCCGTTGTGAACGACTACACATTTAAGGAATTCCTCGGTAAAGCCTTCGTAAATGTCTCCGAGTCACGGGTATACTGCTATTGTAGGAGGCAGAAATTCGCTCGCCTGCCACATACTCTTATCCAGGGATTCCGCAGGCGGGGATCGAAGCATGCGTCGCCACTATTGTGAGATAGGTTCATATATATATCCTGATGTCTATCATTTGCAGTCATTTGCTCTCACGAACTCTATGGACATTGTGGGTATCAATAATTTCAGTCAGTTGCACCCAAATTTCCAGGCCTTCCTGTATTTCATTCAGAACGGCTTCGGTCGAGTGCGGGCTGTAGCACTTAACTCGCGCAAGTAACTGAACTTGGCATTTCTAGTGGTGCTACAAACATGATTGATTGAATGACTTGACCTTCCGTGGAAGTCGGTGCCAGTGCTGAATGCTTCTAAGAATACTTTCTTAAGTATCAGAATTCCCGCACCCTGCCCTGTATAAAGGCACTCTACATTTTCCTCCATTGCAAAGTTATTTGCAATGCCTGTCCCCGTCGTGTGTCACTCTGAAGTCGATGTTCTCATTATTGGGGCTGGCCCTGCTGGGCTCTTGTGCGAATGCTCTGGCAAATGCGAGAGTAAATGTTCGGATCGTTGATAAAAGGTATGTGTGTCTATGGCTAGCATTCCTCCTTAATTGATTTTCCATCAGGGCTGTTAAAGTAGCC
>JABBWA010000662.1:0-20484 GCA_016628065.1 Suillus lakei | reverse complement strand
AAGAAGAGGAGAAGAAAGCATAAAACGATCGTTCAGGCCGAATGACAGAGATCCATACACGTATGTACATGTCGTTCATGATCACAAATCTAAATTTTATACCCTGCCGTCAACATCTCATACAGAGGAGACACTTGACGAGACGCGTCATATTGATATCACCGCGTATGACTTTGCTCATGTGCTTCCAAAAATCATACTCAAGAGCATCTCTACATGTTTGTGTTTCATTGAAATAACTAGCTAGATCTATTCTACATTAGTGACAATGCCCCCTTTCAGTACTCAACAAACATTTTTTATGATAATTTGAGGCCGGCGAGATCTAACTCAAAACGCAGCGTTGGTAAGTTAGAGTGGCTGTACATTGGTTCTTGTTATGTCAAGTTGAGCTCTATGTTCGGGATTTTGCGAACGCACACCATTCGTCGTCTATTACCGATGGTAGAACTGGTGGTAGACCTTGTATCGCTCTCGCTCTTCCCCGCGACGCGTGCGCAGGTTGTGGAGTCATGGCGCCGGACGTGGCCACAATGGGGTGGCGCTCTGAGTCTCACAGAGTACCTCGCGCGAGAGGCTGAGATGGAATCTATGGATCACGCAAAGGGGGGAAAGCTGATCATCTGGTGAGCAACTCATTTTACCGACAGGAAGAAGTTAATGGGAGAGGAAGGGTGCTGGCGCCACGGGATGACCCCACCACTCTTGATTTCATGTGTTCCTGTGAGGCGTAAGCGACTCGAGTACCCTTGACGAACGAGTTTTTCTCTGACGCGCGTCCGTGAGGACAGATACAAGCGCGCAGGTCTCGTCGCTTACCCCACCTCCTCTACCTCTGAGCCCAACTCAGTGCACGAAGTAACCTGCTACGCCATTGCTAGTGTCTTCACCCCACCCTCAAAGCGTGGGCACGGCTACGCAAGTCATATGATGGCCTCTTACATTGGGTCATCGCCTCACGTGCCAATCTCCCCAAGTTCCCAGAAGCGTGGGGCGCACCACCGGAACAGGTAGCGGAAGCTAGTGAGGGACTGTTTTCTGGGTTGTACAGTGATGTCGGGGAAGAATTTTACCGCTTGGCAGGCCCTGGGAGTAAAGAAGGTGGATGGGAGATGCGGGGAGCCGTTTCGACTATTTGGGACGTGGGCACGGAGGAGGGGCATGACGATGGATGGACGTGGCTGACGCAGGAACAGCTGAACGGGCTTTGGGATCGTGATGCTGGGCGGATTAAAAAAGAGCTGGCGAACATGTTGACAAGCGACACCTCATATGAGGTGGAGCCCGGTAGCGTTCGCGACCGTACCTGCCAACAAACGGCGTCTGCGGGTTCCACATCCCACGGTCAACGTACGCCTTGGATGTCTCCATGACAGGCGGATTCTGGGGTGTACAGTCCTCGAGTGACCCAGACACATACGCAAGCTGGAGCGTCGACTTGAGACCTCCCCGCCGACGCTGATCATCACGCGGCTCTGTGCTAGTGAAGAGACGTTCCCTGGGCTAATTGTGAAGATCAAACAGGCGGCTAGACGAAGCGGAATTAGGAAAGTAGAGGTATGGAAACTGGAGAAGGAGAAGGATTGAGATATTGCAGAGAGGACGGGTGGACGGACGTTCATACGAAACGAACATTTGCCACAAATAGTGTGGTATGGACCTGAAGCGACGGGGAATATAGAGTGGGCGTATAATGAGAAGTGAGTTTCCCCCTATCCAAAAAAACTGCTTACTGACAAGTTTGCCAACAGATTTGGCTGGTGCTGATGCAAGATTAACGTGTATATCACCATTCTTCCCAACGATCGCCGCTTTCAACTGGCTGAGAAGCTAGTTGGGTATGCTTTAAAAAATGAGGCGCATGCAAACTGGTGAGTGATTTTTTCAGTCGGGCAGTGAGCAATGAACATTGTATGCCGGTGGTGTTTGAGGGGGATTTAAATTTCATACCCAAGGGTACTGGATTCCAGAAAAGATCGAACTGTTTCAGCGCATCGTATCGCGGGGTGATGACAGCGGCAAGCTTGTTTTCCACTTCTTTCAGTAAGACACGGGTACTCCGCCCGTTTTTTTCTTCTTGTAAGTCGGCGTCGCCAGCCTCTCATATGTTTTTGATCCATTTGTTTCGTCATGCGCGGGGTAACAACATAGTGTGTACACCGATATCCCCTAGGATTTGTATTCCTGAACATTTCTCGAAGCAAGTCCCCTGGATAGTATAAACTAACTTAAATTCATACAGTACCCACACCTTGGCCAATTAATGACGGTTGCGTGACCACATTTGAAACATCTGGTCAGTTCGTCACCGGTTTCGGAGGACTCCATGTCCACTCTCGGTCGCCTTCCATCTCCAATAGCTTCTCGATCTCTCCATCGTCCATCCCATAACCTTCCTTGTCGTGTTGAGGGAAGCTGCCATCTCTAACAGCACTAGCATATGCCTTTACACCTCGTTCGACCTCGCTCTTGACATCTCCAAACCTTCTCACGAATTTTGCCTTGTGCCCCGCCCATGTCCCCATTACATCGTCCCACACGAGTACCTGGCCACTGCAACCCGGGCCTGCACCGATACCAATAGTGGGTACCTTCAACCGCGACGTAATGTACGCAGCAAGAGACGCAGGAATGGCCTCGAGAACAATGGAGAATGCTCCTGCCTCCTCAAGGGCGAGGGCCGAGTGCATAATCGATCTCCCGGAATTCGCTGTGCGCCCCTGGACCCGGTACCCGGAGAGCGCGGTGTGACGCTGTGGTAGCAACCCCACATGCGCCATTACGGGAATTCCGATACTCGTGAGCGCTTGCACACGTCCAGCGATCTCACTCCCTCCTTCTAGCTTCACGGCTTCCACGTTTCCCTCCTGGAGCATGCGGACGGCTGCTCGAACCGTGTCTTCTTTCCCGGCATAATAGCTTCCGAACGGCATGTCTGCGACTAGAAATGGTGTGGATGATCCCCGTGCGACGGCGCGGCAATGGTGAAGCATTTCATCAAGGGTAAGTGAAGTGGTGCTGGAATAGCCTAGGCAGACCTGGGCTAGGCTGTCGCCGACAAGGGTGATATCAATGCCGTGCATGGAGGCAGCGCGTCCAGTGGGATAATCATATGCTGTGAGCACAGTGATTGGGGTGCGTTCTTGACGGAGGGCGTGTAGAGATGCGATTGTTACCTTTTTGCGAGCTGTTGTGCATAATGAGAGATCGGGTTAGCGATTGGAGGTAAAAATCACTCAAGAGGCGGTGGAGCTGGTTTATGTGGGGAAGGCTCACCAGGTGTGTTTGTAAGATGCTCATATTTTAATGGGCGGACGCTCATACACCGCTGGCCGAGGCGGGCGATTGAGGCAACTGCGCGAGTGCGAGATGTAGAGAATAACATCTGTGCATGCATGATAAATTTCTGAGATGGTGAAATCAGGGGATCAGTTATTGCAGCGTGTGCACTCGCGTGATTGTACTCGCATCTATATCGATGAACAAGACCCAATAATTGCTGGAGTCTGCTATTTCAGTGAAGAAATAATGTAGGAGATCAGGCCATCGTTTTGATTGATAATCCGTGTGCACACGAGCGTGAATTCCTAACGGATCTGCCCTGGAAGCATGTCAAGGTTTTCAGAGACTGTCTTCCGTCACTTCCGGATCACTCGACCAGCAACCGGTTGACTAACCCGTGAATACTCATGGATAAAAAAGGAAACTCAATGCACGTGATCACATCGGTGCCGCGCATTTGTCCCTTCTCCCCATTGTCCTTGCATTCCCACGCCCCTTGCACCACAACGTCGATAATGCCACCAAGAACGCGCAGACAACGAGCTCAGGCAGCCCATGAAAGCGAGGAGATAGCAGAGATTCAAGTCCAGAAAGAACTGCTCAACTCTGATTCAGAGATCGAGCAAGAAAATGACGAGAATATATTCGCCATTGGTGATAGGGACAAAGAGGATGGGACCGACGAAAACTCGTTCAGCATCTCTATGCCACCACCACTCCGCTCGCTGGCAAATCCACCTCGTACGCCTTCTCATGAAGACGCGCTTCGTGACATCACCGATGAATTCTTCCATCCACCTTCACCGTCTCCGATCAAAGCAGTTCCCGCGTTTGCAAGCCTCAAACCACCTCGGCGACCAAAGAAACCAAAAAGCCTTGCATTCCCACACGACCCGCCTAATTGGCAGCCAACGTCACCACTTCCTCCCAGCTCGCCGCTCGCCTCGACTTCCACATATGGACCACAGAACTACGCGTCAACATCGCATGCGAATGCCTACGAGTATAATATGACTGCGTTTTATCGCCACGCGCAAGATATAGATCCTAGAAGTGGGGATTCCGACCCATTCGGTTTTTTAGCGGCTGAGAAGGTACTGAAAGAACGACGCGCTGCACGTCTACCAAGTGAGAAGCGCAAACAAGTTCAATCTACTGTTTTACGCGTCACACCATATTCCACACGTACCAGAGGACAACTAAATCACGCTACGCCTACTCCAACCCGCCCACCCGCTTCCTCCGTCCCCATCCCGACAAACGATGAAGACATCGATGATCTCTATCTCGATGAACCACTCACGACCTCTATGCCAGTCCCTGCGCCCATTCTGCGTCAATCGTATATCCCAACGCCATCGTCCTCCCCTACTTCCCTTCGCTCGGAGATAGTAGTCCCAGCCCTACTTAAACCTCGCTTGGACATTTTGCGAGACCAACCGACGCGCAGTCGTGATCCCCTCCGTACTCCGCGAAAACGTAAACATGATTTTGATGCTGCCACTCCCGCCTCCAGCGATGTAGTATCCAGTCCATCACCTGTGAAGATTAGCGTAGCGACTAGACGACCCCAGACGCCGTCAGATCACCCGGAGACAGCGGAAGAGCACACCCCTGTTCCGAAACGTACTACGCGCGCACAGGCGAAAGGGAAGGGAAAAGCCCAGGATGACGCGCCCAAGCCTCGCAAACGTGTCCGCACTACCAAGGAAGATCCTTCGCTGAGCCCGAGACAGGCGTGCAAGGACTTGGAGAAACTCTTGCCGCGCAGAGCAACTACGCGGAGGGCAGCTGCCGTAGCGAAAGCTGGGGGTAAAGGAAGGGCTAGGATGGCTGTCGATCCTGTGGGTGACAGCGACAGTGATGAGGAGCAGCCGAAGCGGAGGAAGCCTGGATCGAGGGCACAGCCCTCATCAAGTGCAAAGCCTGCCTCAAGAAGAAGTGCTAAGCCCGTGTCAAAGGGTGTCAAAACGTCACCCTTGAAACCTCGGGGTAAGGGCAAGGAGAAAGCAAAGCCCCTTGATAACCTGATGGAAATGTCAGATGGTACCCGCGAGGTTCGCTAGCCATATTCATGATGACTGCTTCTCGCTGACAATTGTTTCTTCGACCTTTAGCGATACGAAGAAGAACGCCTAGCGCGCCTTGAGTACTTCCGCAAGCTAGATGATTATCAGATGAAGAAGGAAAATGTGTATGTAGTTTGAAGTTCCTGACAGGGAGTTTTGGTCTTGCTTTCTTTTTTTCACGGCCCAACTGGCAAGCTTATCTTATGGTTATCTGTCGCTGCTGTCTCGATGTCTCTGTATCATAAGTACGTATATTGTTTCATTGGTACCAGACGTTCCAGCATGGAGCCCCCAATGAATCTAAGTCCTTCAGAACCTTGCCTTGGATCATTGCATTTTTCCGCGACTATTCTCATCACCGTGATTACTCATTGATGTGTTATGGAAATTTGGTCAAATCAGACGGGATGCGTGTTATAAAATATCGTCTATGATTATTTGACCTTAGGATGTTTTCTTTGCGATTCGATTCCAGTTCTCCTGGTTAACAGCAAAGGCACCTGCATAAATTGCCTCCAATTCATGCAACCTCTTGCCAGCGATGATAAGGCTGTGAAGTGGTTTGCCAAACACAGATTCTGGCTGGGCTTGCAAATCCGAGAGAGTCCCTGCGACAATGCGTTGAGTACCGTCGTCATCGTCTGTCGATTCTTCGCCGGAGGGTATGCTGCCCACACGTGATAGTGCAAGAGCGAGTGTCGAATCACCATCAAGAACGCCCTCTTTTCTAATGCTTTCGATCTCGAGAAGTTGGTCCACGGCAGTAGGAATGGACATGTATCGTGGCGGCTCGTATATTTTTCTTCCTCTGAGGTTCAGACATATCAGCAACTGAAGGGGCAAAAGAAGGCGAGGGATATCAGCACCTTGCTAGATTCTCTTCGTTCTGTTCCTTGACTTTTATGTCAAGAAGTACCAGTGTATGCAGTCCGAACTTGGCGTTCTCTGCGATGCGGTCGTAGAACGAGTCTGGTTTCCATGCGTCTGTAAAGAAGACGAGAGATACTGTCTGCCCGAAATTATAAAGTTGGAGCCCCGAACATCCCGCTGCGTTGATGATAGATGCATTATGGATGATTTGAGTAGGAATCTGCAGATCGCGAGCTCGGAGGAGCAGATCTGTGTGAGTTGTTGCGCTGTACAAGACTAATGAGCCAATGCAGACAAAAATCAGGAAAGGCTCACCCAAATGGATCGCCGACGACAAGAAACGCAACGTTTTCCGTTGCTGCGTCGCGTAGGATCTCATCGCTCTCGAGCTCTACCATGTCGCGATCTGCAATAATGAGCGACTTGCCGTAGAAGGCTTCCTTGCGCGCATGTGAGCAGTGAGAGAAGAATGGTGTGAGGATGGACTGACGAGGCGGTCCTTGTTCACCATCAGGATGGACGTGTAGGCCTCCAGGTAGACTCGAGAACAGGATTTGACTGCTTCTAATCCGCGGACTGTGATGTCCTTCTCGTCGCAGAGACCAAGACCAATCACATAGAACATTTTCGAACGCTCTTGCAGTCTAACAACTTAAAAGTAAACGATCAGCTAGTGCATCGATGCCAATGATCGTCGTCGAAGTGGTATGTTTAGCCTGATCGGGCCGGGAATTCCCACCTGCCTCTTTCAGACAGACCCTCTTCAAAGCTTTACTCGGTCCCACTGAAGGTTTTCGAAGTTTCATTCATTGTACACACCTCATGATTTCCCGGTTTGCAAAGTCTTTTCTGACGATTGTACTTGGCCTCGTACGTGTTTTAAAACTGTGTTCTAGAGCTTCTTGAAATCAATTGTCGCAGTTTCTGCTGGCCACAGTAGTATTCCTTCACCCGCCTTCCCGCGCGTACATCGACCCATGGACCGGCGATTTTTTCGGTGAAGGTGGCGTCGAACAAGATCTACGTCCTGCTCTTTATAATGGCGCAAGGCCTTTATCAGCCCAGGGAGGTGTCATTATGTCGAAGTTAGGGAACGAGACTGCCAAGTAGGTGATGCGAGATGCTGTTCCATCGTGTCTTACACACTTATTACAGGGCAGAACTCGGTCGTGCGACGTGGAAGTTGCTGTGTGTATTTGATTTATTGTATGAAAAACGTCCCCTGAACGTTGTTGCTTGTTGTGTAAGGTAGACATACTATGACTCTACGGTATCCTGAGGTAGGGCGGGTTTGATGTTTGAGTCTGTCAACTGCTCACGAAATCATATGTAGCACCCAACACAAGACGAAAGAGATGCTTTGAATTCGTACTTGCATCTTACGTCGCGCCTATACCCCTGTGGCGAATGCGCGGCCGAATTTCAAGAATTGCTGAAGAGATTTCCACCACAGGTAAATTCTCTTCAACTTCGAGCTTCGTCAGCTAAGAAGAATCTAACAGACAGGATCAAGATTGGCAGCAAGTCTATGGTGAAATATTTCCTTCAATCATAATCCGAGTCTCGCATGCTTACACGAGGTCAGGCTGTGCTCAGTGCACAACGAAGTCAACGAGCGGTTAGGAAAGCCGTCATTTGACTGTGCCCACCTTGATGAAACATATGACTGCGGGTGTGGAGAAGACAAATCAACATCCGCAACGCGACAACCAGCGCCATCTGACAACGCCGACGACCCAATGGATCTAGAATGGGACATTGTACGAGACGATGTTACTGGTGCAGGAATGATCAAAGGTGGGAAGCGGTAGCCACCTCGCTGCCAAGTGTGTTTGTGTCGGGCTGTCTGGCGTCGTTATACAACGGTTGTATGGGCTTTTGTGCGTTCTCTGAGGTGTTGGGTGTATCTTCTGCTGTTGTATATATACCCCCCTTCTCTCTTTACTTGGATATACTGATACATCGATGTACCACGGGTCACCGATTAATGGTTCAACAAGGCCCGGCATTCACATTAATATTATTGGTTTTCGTTCACTTTCGCTGCAGTGATGCAAGATCTTTCTCTCATTTTTCACGTCCAGTCTATATGTTATTGTCCTAGCAATTTCAAGCTACCAATTTATTTTTAGAGATTTCAAGGTCGACCGCAGCTGGAACGCATGTTGCAAATAGCCTAGGCCATGATGCATGATGATAACCATGCTTTATTTATTTCCAGCAATTGTTTGCTGTCTGTGCTCTAGCCTCTACTAGAGATCACAATGCGTTTATCCGACAAGCGAGATCTTATCAGATGGCAGCTTGATAGATAAACCAAATCAGGACCGATGATCTATACGAGTCACTAACTTTCAAACGAGTATTGATCTGTAGCATCTGCACAAAGACGTTGACTCATACCACCATCCAGTTCCTCAGGGCTTCCAGAGATACCCTCAATGCTGACCATATACATAGATCAAACATCAGGCGTCGACGCGTCCGGAAACGGATCTGTTGATCAGCCTTATCAGTCCCTTGCCTACGCCCTCTTCTCGACGCCTTCCGCTGAAGTTGAGACGACACAGTATCAGATCCGCAAGGATGCAGATGCGGTGTATGACGCACCAACTCAGTCTGCAACCAAAAAGGCCAAAAAGGACGCCCAGGGACTTGAGAAGAAACGACTAAAAGCGCAAGCGGAAGAGAGAGAAGCAAAAGAGAAGGCAGAGAAACGCGAACGAAGGCTCCAGGAAAGCAAAAAAATTGTGCTTACTGAAGATCCATCCCTCCCTCAATCTGTCAAGGTAACAGCGTTGATAAATTGTGAACATGCTGCTTATTTTCAAATCATTCAGTCCAAGATTGTAAAACTGGAGTCCCTTCGCGGGCAGCGCGTCCGGGTATCTGGCTGGGTTCACAGACGGCGCGACCAGCAAGAAATCACATTTATTGTTCTGCGAGACGGGACAGGATATCTGCAAGCTGTTCTTACAGGGAACGCGGTAACTTTTGCAGCTCACAGTTTTGATCTTTTGATCTGATCCGTTCCTCAGAACAAAACATACGATGCTGTAACATTACAGCTAGAGGCATCAGTTGAGCTAACTGGCACGCTGAAGGCAGTTCCTGAAGGCCAGCGCGCTCCTGGAGGACACGAACTAGTCGTTGACTATTGGCGCGTCCTGGGTGCTGCTCCTGGTGCCGAGGAAGCATTTACTAACAGACTCAATGAGGTTCGAGTCGTTTGACTGACTCGTTATGCATGTGTTCAACTGTATTTTCAGCAATCTGATCCATCGATTCTAGCTGATCTCCGGCATCTCGTTCTCCGTGGCGAGATCGCCTCTTCCGTACTTCGCCTTCGTGCAGCACTTCTGTCCGCTTTCCGTGAATCGTATGCAGACAACGACCTTCTGGAGGTGACGCCTCCATGTTTGGTACAAACCCAAGTGGAGGGTGGCGCAACACTCTTCAAGTTCGATTACTACGGTCAACCAGCATTCCTTACGCAGAGCTCGCAGCTATATCTTGAAACATGTCTTCCCTCCCTTGGTGATGTATTCTGTGTGCAGGAGAGCTTCCGTGCCGAAAATAGGTTCGCGCCACCTTCCTCACAGGACGTATTTTCATTCTGACGATCGGTTTCGTCCCTTGCTAGTCACACTCGCCGACATTTGAGCGAGTACACACACCTTGAAGCCGAGCTTGCGTTCATCACATTTGATGACCTCATGACACACATAGAAGCCATCGTGCGTCTCACTACTGTATTTTCCGGCACTTTTGCTCAGTGCATCTACAGATCTGCGAGACGGTCGACAAGCTCCTCGTCAACCCTGCCACCGCGGCTCTCATAAAAACTCTGAACCCTCACTTTAAAGCGCCTTCTCGGCCATTCATGCGTATGTCCTACGCGTCCGCCATCGCATGGCTCAACGAGCACAAGATCCAACGCCCTGCAGAGGACGCCGACGGCAACGTAATCACCAAGAAAGACGAGGAGACTGGTAAGGACGAGCCCGTGATGGTCGACCATGAAATCGGCGATGACATTGCGGAGGCCGCAGAGAGGCAGATGACGGATATCATCGCGGCTCCGATCTTTTTGTATGGCTTCCCTGCGGAGCTGAAGGCATTCTACATGCAGAAGATGCCCAGGAAAGAGGGAGAGCAGGGCCCTGTGTACACAGAGAGCTGTGACCTTTTGATGCCTGGCGTTGGAGAAATCGTCGGTATGTAAAATTCTGGACCGTGCGCGACTACCCATGACTAAATACGCGATAGGCGGATCGATGAGGATAGCAGATATGGAAGAGCTACTGGCGGCATACAAGCGCGAGGGCATTGACCCTGCTCCTTATTACTGGTTCACTGACCAGCGCAAATATGGTACTTGCCAACATGGAGGGTACGGACTAGGCGTCGAGGTCAGCCTCTTTCATTTTTTTGGCGCAAAAACGTAGTGGCTGACATGTCTGGCGTAGCGTTTCCTCGCATGGTTGGCTAACCGATTCACTGTGAGGTATGTATCAATTAGGACTGATAAGGAAAATCATATTGACGCAGACTCATTCCAGGGAATGCTCGCTATATCCACGATGGCCTGGTCGTGCAACACCTTAAGTTTGAGTTGGTTTGGCAGTACCGTGAATAGAATGTATGGGTTGTACATAATAGATAATTGCGTCTTACACTGTTTGGATCCTCTTAGCGAAATAACACAGCATTATCGATGTTCACGAACAAAAGCTTCCACCTTATGATCTCGTATGATCACACGATGGGTCAAGGAGCGGAAGGATTCCAAACACGGCGCGCCGAGTCCGTCCGGGCTCAATGAAGACATTCAATCCTCGTCATTCCGACTTTGACGTTGTAGTATATACACAGCCGCATTGACATTATCAGACTGTATTGCTACCAAGTTATTTTATGCCTGTTTACCGTGAGCGGGTTTGTGGAATGTAGACCCTCCGGAAATGTGTGACGAACTCTGTTTTACGGGTGAATCTACTAGCTTTCAGGTTGAGCAAATAACACGGTTTATGATATTCTACCTTCGTAAAATGTAGATCATGTCTTCCTGCACGTTTTCCCGGTCAGGGACATCGCCTTATCTGTGGTGTAATTAGATGTATGATTCCGCAACGAGTGGAGCCATTACGTTGGCGGTGAATATCTCCCGCGGAGAAAATAATTGTTCGCAGAATCGAAGGCAAGTCGGAAGATTTGATGTTACTCTTTTCACATCCACAGTTCATCAGATGCATCAGCTCTGGGCAGAGACAGCGTCTGTCTTAATACTTTCTCCCCACGAGCCTGCCATTCAAGAAAATGATGACAAGAGACACCTTGACTCGTGGCGTCTTGTTTCATGAACAAGCGTAAACCTTGATTTCATCATAGTAAGCCTTAGTTACCAGTCCGAGATGGTAGAGTGTACGTACATGACCCGACAATCTACCACAGCTGGATCGCAGTGGAAGACTGGAAGTGCACTTCTGTACTTCTGTACCAGTGGTATGTAGAACCCTTCAGTAGTAACGTTTTGGCGGCCGCCTACAAAACACGGACAAGTAGTGTTATGTATGCCACACGGTAGTGTTGTGGTCAAAAGGTACCAAGTACTTTTTCCGGCAGAATTGATAGAACAAGGCAGGACTCAGAACGAATGAATTTTTCTTCAACTACGGGAAATGGTTAGTCGACATCAATGATAGGTAACATTCCAGCCTCCTCACCGGTGTACTATTACTTATGCTCTGTCACTGATCGAATCAAAACCGTTCCTTGAATCATTCATATATTGAGCGCGGATATCCGCCTTTCCGATTAGTTCGTGATGTAAGGTGACGCACCACTCTTCCTTAGCATTGTCATTTATATATTGGACGCGGGACAATGGAAGAACCGCGGAACATACGCGGTCGCGGTCGTTGAAGTCTGCTTCAAATATTTTACCCCCGATTCATATACGTATCAGACACAAGAAGTAATATACGCATGTCAAATGCTGAGCTTCTGATATTTCGAGGGAATGACTTTTCCTGTTTCGGGGTCCTAACTAGAATCACAACTCTTGGCGTTAAGTGTAGTCCCAAACAGCACGCCTTAAAAACAACTTCACGGGCGAAAGCGCCGCCGCCGAGAATCCTTGAATGTGCCTCGTCCTGGAGAGAAAATTAGAAAGGCCTTCCCAGGATTGGGCGGGCAACAGATAGATCTGCCGTTCGCAGATTTGGCCGGTGACTGGTGCGTGCCTAAGCGGGAACTCCAGCCCAGAGCCGTAGGCAAGGTGAAGCTGCAAGGGACGAGAGGATATATCCGCCATTGATGCATGTAAGACGTTGACACAGCGAGATGTAACGAAGGCAGAGAGGTCGCGGATTGAATTGTTGCGAGAATCCATATAACCTATGACAGTCACAGGAAAGAATCTACCAAAAGTGTTGAACGTTGAACACGTACAGTGTGTGCTGGACACGAAGGCACTCAGGCTGGTCTCCCATAATCAGATCATGATAGAAGCAAGACAGTCATTCCGGATAGGAAGCATTTGCTGATGGGGAGGTGAGTAATCATTGGACCACATCACATGCTAATCGAAGACGGTTGGCGAGGAACCAAATATTTTGGTGTGAGAGTTGAAGATGTGCCTTTACGACCGGGATGAGGCAGGCCATGAGACCGACGGCATGTCCAGTTAGCATTGTTGGACGTCGAGGATAAGATACAATGACTAATGTTCATATCACGTGTTACGAGCGTCATCGCGGACAAGAACGCCGACTCGTCGTAGTCAGCCCATTATCAAGCAACGGTTAAAAGACTTACCAGTACATAGCAATCAGAATATTTTGTAGTATAAAAGACGAAGTAGTTAGAACGAGACACTTCAGTTCTTTCAATAAAGGCTGAAGTGTAAGTACTTAGCATTCTCACTTATCATATACACGATACTAATCATTTACTAGTTTACTTTCTAGGTACATACCATACTTAATGAGTTCTTTCAATAAAGGCTGAAGTTTTACTTTCTAGTTCTCATCCCCGACGCGCTCGAACCTTAAGAAGCATGACTTGGAACGAGCAATAGATTGGTGAACAAAGCAAAAGTCTATGCTGTTGAATCTGCACAATTATTATTTGTGTCCCCCTGAATAAATATGCGGAAAAAAAGTGTGCCTCCCCGAATGCCTGCCAAATCGGGTGTATTTGCAATTACGCATTACAAAGAATTTCAAGTCCTACAACAACCTGAGCTCACTGCTGAGGGCAGCGAGCACGAGTATTCACTGAGTAGTTCACTATATGTCTAGGTCATTTCTGCAGAAAAAAACTACATATATATTATAGAGTTTCCGCGAGTCTCAGACACGTTCTTCGATGTTGAACCAAACTAGGGAACCCGAGTTAACAAACGCGTAGGTAACTAATATCAATCCGAATATTTAAGGTTCAGCCGCTACTACAACGTTTTGGCTGTTTCCGAGTCGAGCTCATTAACGACTAAATCCAACATATACTAAAAGATACTCTAACACTAGTAAGATGAGTGTGTTTGTGTCGGGGAGCCATACATTTTGACACATTTTGTTTTTCGGAGGAGCACATATTTTGTTCGGGAGGAACAACTATTATTTGTATAGATTCAACAGCATAAAAGTCACTCTGGTCAAACCGCAACCCTTTCAGCTGGCGTGATTTGGCTGACAATTATGCCTTTTGTCGGCGTGGCGCATCCAGGTTCTGTAATTTGTCATGCACCGGAGTGCAAATCATTGTGCCTGAACTTTGAAAATCACTCATGAGTCATAGTACGCGACGTACGTTCGCGTCATGTATCAGTCAATATCAGACTCATATCAATTGAGTGTTAAACGTTGTTTCTATTGATTCAAAGGTGCCTCTATTGCCCATACAACAGTGAAATTTGTCCAGACTCCGGGAGCGACCACTTTGACCAATTTAGCAACGAACTGCACGGATTATCCCATCAACCACAGCACCAATGCGAAAGCAGAAACACGACTCACTATTCAGATGTACTCATTGACAGGCTGCCAACCCATTGGTCACAGCGGTCTATCAATTGCAGAATCTTTTACCGAAAGGCTATTGGCATTACAGGGTGCAAGGGGTGAGTAACTGGGTTGGATCCTGGATGAAAAGTAAACTACTCATACTCACATTCACCAAATCACAACTAAGGCCAGAGCAGCAATCTTTCGCCTTTGTGCAACTCTGGCCTCGGGAACTGCATGCAGTGACAGACATGCACGCTGCCAAAGCTGTAACGACGACGAGGAAGGAGAAACGCATGATTTGTGTGAGGTGATACGAGCTTTGCGAAAAGGAACACTAACTGATATATCTGGCGTGAACACGGCTTGCCTTTATACCTTGAAAAAGCGTTGTGGGAATGGAAGTTCTAATGAATTGGCAGATTGGTTGCGCCTGGATGGGAGAACCTCACAGCGGATGATGTAGGAAGAACCTAGTGGAGCCACCCTCAGCGGATAAACAATCCAGAATTCAAGCATATAATCATGAACTTACAAACACAACCCATGGGACGGAACTGTATAGCAGAATAACCTCGAGCCTACGTGAAACCAGGTTGTTTCGTGGCCTCTGCGAATTCCTGGCTATGAATAGAGAGGTCACCTCTCTAGAGAGCAACGCATCATAAATAGCAGTAAGGTTGCCAAAAAAACGAATGGGCGGTGACGGAACGAAGGTTCAGTCACTTATCCTGAAGCACATCACAGCACAGAGCTATAGCTAGATGAGATCGGCTGTTACATTAAACATTGAACTGAACGGATACTCACCTATTATTGCGCTCCTCCCTTCTGCTTGCTGTTCCAAAAGGTTCACGTCATGGAGACGCGTGAAACTCAGAGATCCTGCCACTCTTGGGCTATTCCACATAGACTTCTGGGGCAACTTAAAGTCTCAGTCCAATCCATTGGACACGACGATGGTGCGATCAGGATCACGCGCCATGAACACTTGCCCGCCACCTGCTGTTGCAAGGCCCAAGAAGTTGCTAACTCGCATACACTCTCTAGGCGAGCATGTGTGGCTATCTCATGCCGACATGTGTAATATTTGAGGAATTGTGTAAGAATAGGACGCAGTAGGAATGCAACGCGAAAGACGAACAAACGACCAAAGACAATCGGTCATTACATGAGGAAGACGCGAGCTAAGAGAGGGAGGAAAGACTGGACTGAGCTGGAAAGAGGCAAACTGCCAGAACTCGAGAACGAGTGCAAACCTCGGAGGAGAGCATGTCGTCTTTGCGCAAGGTCGTAAGGCCTGCTTTCAGAGCCCTGGCTGACCCTTGGTCGTTCCAATATAGTTCGGCGCCACATCCGTAACAAGTTGAGAAAGGCGCAACAGCCATAGGTGTTTGGGAGGAAAGAAGTGAATCCCGAAAATTGATCGGTCAATTGGAGTGATGAGGGGGAAGGGGATAGTGTGGATGACCCTAATAGGCTCAAATCAGCAAACAGAGATCGGTCGCTTCTCTCCAACGCTACAAGACGTGACGCCAATGGAAGATACATAAGAAATTCTATGTGCTTGCCAAACGGATTAAGTACTGGCACCTTACTGTAAAACCTGTTGATACGTAGCTAGGGGCCATGACATGAGCCAGCTAATGGACAGTTGACACGGACGTGGAATGTGCTTTACTTGACACTTTTTGTTGAACCAAAGAGATGTCAAAAGATAACGATCTCATGGGCGCAATCCCCTAGCGCTTACCATCCCACTTGGTCGACTGAGCGCACAGATCCGGGAATGCGCGATACGAAGGGGGTTGTTCCTGGCGTGCGGTCTCGTGGCCTCACTGGGTCTGGCAAGGACTACAGACGGAAAAATTCAAGTACAATCCAACTGGGAAATTACGATCTTGGTCGGCATTAGCTCAGTCTTCTTCCAGAGCTCGAATATGACCAAGAAGACAGGGCAGCTAGAAAGATCGCTCGCACCACGTATCGGTACATGCGCGGCATGGGACCGGAGATTCAAGTTGTTGTAGACGAGGATTGTGTGGGAATTTATTTTCCTATCGCAATCCTATAGAACCATGATGGCCTTACAGCTATCTTCATATCGATAGACCAGGATCGAGAATTTTCACATAAGTGCCTTTGTTTATTTGTGGGGCGGTACAAACAAAAGGGTCCCGCTCTTACGAGACCTGTCAGGCGGGACACTTCCTAGAATGGCGCGCGCGTCAATCCGCGACCAGCTGCACATTCTCGGTGATGGTAATACTATAGTACTGACTATAGGTGAGCTTCATTGTCAACCAACGAAGCCCCTCGTGCAAGACGCTGCGGTGTTGTCAAACGTAAGCGATGTTCGTTATCACATGAAGCCCCACTTAGTTTCTGCAACCCTGGCACTAGTAGCGAGAGATGATACTGTCAGAATCTACTTGCACTAACATATCTTACATACATGCTTGTGCGTGAATCCATGTCTATGTAGTATTCGTTCGATGGTAGCGAGGGACACCGCAACATCCCTCACATCCCGTAGGGCACTTTGTAGTTCGAATAGAAATATGTCGGGGGTGCGCTCGACACATGAGAGAAGGTACTGCAACAGCCTGTCAGGCATTCAATTCAAAATGTCTTCATGGTTTCACTTACTCCAACATCCTGTGATGTAAGTAGACGAGGACGACCACTTTCCACAGATCTCTGGACAACAGAGCCTGTGAGTCGTGAGAGCCGAAGCACCCGATTGACAGTTCGAAGGCTTGATCCTGTCACTTGTGCTATGGCCTTCGAGGTCATGCCGCGTGTGGACATGGTAACCCACTGCTGTTTGGCTGCCTCTGGTGTATGTCGACGGTTTCCGTGCATGGTCGCCAGTCGTCGTACTAGTATTCCCAAGTAGTGATAACAAGTAACAAATGTAGCTAGAATGAGCGCCTCTGTTTGGCAGCGCTCCAATGACAAACAAAAGCGGCTAAGCGAATTTTCTCGATTCTGGTCTATCGATATGAAGATAGCTGTAAGCTTAAGGACGTTGATGTCCCGGAGCAAGTTATTTGCATAGCCTCGTACACTTGATAATTAGCGCTGTGAAAAGTTACTATATCGACGTCAATCATTGGTTGATATCGAGCACACAGGTCACGCGCACGAGCGAGTGGCACCGCAGTTGGCTTGCGCAGCATGACGCAGCAGTACACTTAGTTATAAGGAGTCATCTACAACTGTCCAACTGTTAGCTTCAACAACACATCGACGCACGCAACAGTACTACTAGTTACGGGTGTGTGGATTCTGGAACAACCGCCGGCATGATAATCGTTGAAACCAGCCCAATACGCTCAGAAGATAAAGGCACCGGTCAGAGGGCAGGACTCCACGAGGGCTCAAGTAATAATACTCCATTGGCAGGTTCATCGTCGCCCCCACCGTATACTTCCCAGACATCTTATCAATCCACATCGGACGTGGTGGTAGTCGTATATCGTCGATCACCCGCAGAACGTTTCTGGAAAGCGTTCGGTGTCGCTGTACTTATTTGGTTCCTGATTGCTGTGTTCACCAAATCTTCCACCGACATGGCTTTCAATCATGCATCTCGACCCGTATGTAAACTTTCTCTAGCTCAGTGGTACGCCTTTGACTTACATGTTTGATCAGTTCTGGAACGGCGAGCCACCTCATCCTGGGTCACAAGATGGCACCGTCCACCAATGCATCAGCGGCTCTGACTGGACATTGTCCGACCAAAGCTTGAGCCACTTTCCTCATAGTGCCGAAGCATTCCTAGAGCTCCCAGTTGACTCTGATGCAATCTACCTGTTCACAAAGGGCTCTCAGCAATCCGGCAATATTGATATCGTGCAGTCCACCCAGCCGACAGATAAAGTCGGTGTCCAAGTGCGGGTTGGCTATCACGCTCGTGAAGCGCTGGACCACGCCAATGTTTGTCGTCTCGAGCGAAAGACAAATGAGAATGGTGTCGGTATCCTTGTAAATGTTCTAATTCTCATCGTTGAACCTTCGTCTAATAAATTCTGTAGACGCCCGGATTCTCGCACTTCCCTGGCAATGGACAACAGCTAAGATTTGAAGTGAAGATCACGCTGCCCGCCGGGAGAAATGGAGATGCTCTGCACATAAAAGCATTCGAGACGGAGACATCCAATTACAATCAAGATGTCGCAGATGTCTGGAACACTATCTCCTTCGATAGGATATCACTCAGAACATCGAATGGCCACATAAATGCAAAGGTTGGTTGTTTTTTGGCTTCCTGGATTATTGAAATGGCTTATCCAAACATTTGCCGACCAGTCTGTCACCGCCGAGAATGGTTTGATCCACTCTAGCAATGGCGCCATCAAAGGGCATTTCAATAGTTCTTCTTCTCTCAAGCTCACAACTTCAAATGGCCCCATTCAAGCGTCTGTTTCGCTCCTCAACCGAGAGGATGGAAATGTCAGTGAGCTCAAGATGACAACAAGTAACGGGTATATGACTTGCGTTCTATTTCGGTTCCACCATCTAACCACCCGTTTCAGTAAAATTGACACCGACGTGGATCTTGTAACAAATTCTGGCCATGGTGGTATCTTCGACGTCGAAACACGTACTTCAAATGGGCCCGTCAACCTTAAATATACCGACATGCCTGTCAACTCCATCCTGAGGTCGGAAACGCGCTCTTCTAATGCGGCAATGAGCGTCAAGTTACACAGCACTTTCGAAGGCTCATTCGACGTAGATACTTCTAACGCAGCAATCATGCTCAAGGAGCTGCCTGTTGAGGACCCTTCTGGACAGGGACGTCGCAGGGAGGTGACTCAGAGACGAGAGAGATATCGCCTCCGAGGGTCAGCCCATTGGGGCGAGAGCAAAGAGATCAAAGGGCACGCTACTGTTAAAACGTCGAATGGTCGTGTGGAACTGGTGATTTGACCTTGGAGTATATCAGCTTTGCTTGTACTTGTATTAGTATCCTTGCGTTCCACATATCTTATTCGTCGGATTGAGTGCAGCACAGCCACAGATGGTATTTAGCGTCAACGTCTTTAGACGCGACCATCGAGCACGACCCAAGAAGTGAGAAAAGTCTTGCTACACAACAAGATGGTATACGCCTTTCCAATCTGTGTAGAACTACTGATGGCTTTTCTCAATTTGTAGTTGCCTCTATCCCTGCTGACTGCGGCCCAAAACAAACCTATGGTATGACTTGGTCTCGTGCATCCATCCAACCAAAATAAGGCTCACTATCCGTTCCGTTTTCTATCTGATTCAACGATCGTAGCTTGTAGAGCTGAAAAATGGCGAAACGTTCAATGGCCACCTCGTCAATTGCGATAACTTCATGAACATAACACTGCGGGAGGTGTACCAAACGAGCGCAGACGGTGACAGATTCTGGAAGTTGAAGGAGTGTTATATTCGCGGCAGTACCGTGCGTTCAACCTTCCCTTTCGATAACCTCAGTGCAGCTGAACTACCCTCAGATAAAATACCTGCGTGTGCCGGACACGTTGTTAGATACTGTAAAAGAGGAACAAACCCGAGCACGAGAAGCTGGCCGAAGCGCTCGAGGAGGAGGGGGAGGAGGTCCAGGTATGAGAGGAGGTGCGTCTGAGCTAATCGCCCTGCAGTTTCAGGTTCGGCACACTGATCATTCGTTCGCTTATTGTCCATTATCTTCGCACCACACGCCGTTTTCACGGGATATCGATACGCTGCCTGTAATTTCCACACAGGCCGAGGTGCTCCATCAAGAGGTCTGTTCATTTTGTTTCACCATACCATATCGGTCCTAATTGATTGTGCTCAGGCCGTGGAGGTCCAAGAGGTAGCGGACAACGTGGACGAGGGCGTGGACGGGGAGGTTAGATTCCCGCCGCGATCATTATCCTGTGCAATTTACTTTCAGGGTGTGTCATATGTGACCCATGCGTCCCCACTGCTACTTGTGTCATTATTCAGTACTCAGTGCCGGAATGATTACAGTGTGTTGTCTCCTAATCATTACTTACTCAGAGCGTGCACAGCCAAATAGTGCATCTTTCTTCGGCCCCGCATCCTGCACAGCTCACATTTGGGTGTTGCTTGGCTATCTATCATACCAAAAGTAGATTTCCTCTGGAAATGTGCTTCTCGGCGCGTGCACGAGTTCCCTGAGCGTTTATCACTAGCACGAACTGCCACGAAGTGTGCTTCTCTTCCATGATGGTGTGGTGGGTCTAGATCTAATTTAGTGCCTGTTTTCA
>JABBWA010000661.1:0-20616 GCA_016628065.1 Suillus lakei | reverse complement strand
TGGGCTTCACACATACGTTGCACTTCCCCCGATAGCCGTCAGCTTTACTACATGTGCACTTTGCGGATGGACATACGACTGGTTCTGTTTTTCAATGATTCTCTGGGAATTGTCTCAAGCGGCATATCCTCCGTGGTCATAGGGTCGGCATGTTTATGGCTGCAAGGCGTGAAGCCAGCACCAACAGCCCACCTGGAGACGGAATGCTGATGGACGGTGACGATATCGTCCTCCTGCTCGGGAAAGAGAAATGTCGCCACCATCACGAGGGGCAGTTCATTCTCGAATATGCGCCCTGGTTAGGTGGAGGAGCAGGAACGAAAGGAGGAAACGTTCCGTTCTTGGAGACGGAATAGAGTCGACCAACTCGGACCACAGAAGCGATGCGGAAGCAGGTCTTCAAGATAGTTCTTTAGACTGTGATGCAAAGCAAGGTGCCGTACCCACCAGAGACGAATATGCTGCTATTGGATTGTGTTCGCTCCTGCTCGTCATACAACTCCTCGGTCAACTGCTCTTGATCCCCCAAGGCACATTCTTTGGCCAAATCATGTTCCTGTCCTCCTTCGCAGCTTCATGGGTGTACAACTTGTACTTGTCCGCGATAGACAAGGAGTATATCCAAGAACAGTTACTCCTGAAAGTGCTCAATCTGGATGAGCAACATATGCAGACGTACATCCTTGGCACAAGAACAGCTGCCGCAGTATTCGCATGCCTAATGCTCCAGCCTCACGGTGTGCTGCAGACAAATGGAAGGAACTGGTTTCAAACCAGAAAGTATCATTCACAACTTCATTCCGAATGATACGCCGGTGTGGGTTACATGGAGAAAAAAGATCTTGAAGGTAATGAGAAGGCGCGTTCGCAGCCAAGACACTTGCCGGTTTACTCACGGTTCGCGACGAGGACGTTAAGGGCTTCAACGAGGATGATAAAGAGCTTCTCGAAAAGCTCTTGAAAGATGCTCGCATTGCATATGACCTGGCCACGAAAAAGCAGTGGTTGGCCGCGGGATGAGAAATAAAACGACTTATCTTTGTACCTATGGATATTGACTTACTACGGTAATCAACTACGTCCTATTACATCATCCTCTCACACCAACTAAACTAGCATTCAACATTCATCAATTGAGGGTGTCCGCCAAGTATATACATACGCAACGTTCAGCCAGTGCCATTACTTCCGAATACTCTTACTGACATCCGGTATGCACGCCCATCCTCGCCAGAGTACGATATCTTCTGTGCACTAATTGTCTCTCGAAGACCTACGGAACCCTCCAGCATCTACTTGAGTATCATCACGTCCTTTCACCTTGTACCCATCATTAATGCAGTCTATTGTCATTCTACAGCATACGTAACCCTCCTATTGTATCTCTTCTCTCTGGGATCAAAGGCCTCGCATACATGTCCCTTCCCTTCTCGCACGAACGCAGTTCCTCAAGTTCATATCAATCAACCTGCTAACCAACTAGAAGTATGTCGCTATATCCTTTCCTCCGCCGCAATTTACCTGGCAGTGATTTGCAGTTCCCTGCTACATCGCCTCTACCCCCTCTCGACACAGGGCCATTTAGATATGGGTCCTCGCGAGAATGTGGGACACGATTTAGTCAGGAATCGCACTTATGCGCTCACATGTTCGCTCTCGACGTACACCGGCACCACCAACTACTATATCCTCTGCCGTTCCTCGCACCACATTCAAAGCCCACCTACTCCACTTATCATCCTGGCGCTCATACATTCATGCAAGCCCTACATAACCCCTATTGTCGATGTTCCTCACGCGCGGGGAAAATTGGTACGCTTGATTTTTTTTCACTGTCTTCGAGATCCGGCGCTTACTTTCAAGACAAAGCCCTGCCACTTACGCCGGAGGCTGCATTGGAGTAGCTCTCGACCCCGGGGAAGTTCGTATCAGCTGTTATATGCTCTAGTCGTCATGCGTGAATGTCATCACCATTCCGGAGGTACGACTCCCTTGTTAATATGTTCTATCTGAGTGAATGATTTGATGGAACAGTCTCATTGCAAGTGCGTGAATTTAAAAGCACATCAGTCCTCCACTCACTCAATTCCTTCAGAAATGAATCGATCCTTGAGGTTCTCGTGCGGTAGAGAGTACCCTATTCCAACTGCATCGAATGGTAAGGTTCGCCTTTTTACTCTAAAATGATGGGCCCCAACAGTGTGTAACAGAGACGAGCGCCCCGTTGCATCGTGTTCCTGCATTGGCGCCGTCGCCTACAGTGCATGCCACCCCCAAACACGTACTTTGCTTATTGTGGGCAAGAAAGTACCGGGAGGTGAGCTGCCGTGGCTGTCATTAGCCTATTTGTGGTGGATTGATTGATGGGCTCTAAAGTATCATCTTTACGCCGATGCCAGTCCACCAGCTATATGAGTTCCACCAATTCTATGCGAAATCTGGTGGGTTGTGGCGGCTAGCCGAGCAACATGTTCCGCAAGGTTGAGCATCAACGTATTCCAGAAAATTGGCGTCCAATGATATTCTGTAGCTGCGCTGATTCATGGTTTCCGATTACATTGCTCATAAGCAATGTGCTCATCTAATGTGATGGCCTCCAAGACTTACACCGATTTGCCATACTCGCAAAGATGGAATTATGTAGTAGCCAGCGTGATGTTAATATCAGTTCGCTCTGCATGAACCTTTGGGCCGGTCAGATGATAAGTAAGTACATCAATTTGGCCGCCCTCGAGGCTAGCAATTTGACTGCTTTTGCGGGCGCAATTCATGTTACAGTTCCTCTTGAGTCTGGATCCCTCACCCAACATTCGGTCAAGTGATACTTTTTCCGTCGCTGCAACGTCTTGGATCTACATCTCGCTCTTTTCCCTTGAGAGTGAGAAGGTACAAGATGTTCGATTATGCAAGGTGCTACGGTTTGGTGAAGCTTCGATCGAATCGCCTCCAAAGTAGGAGGAGCGAGGCTATATTGTCGACGGTGGAGTAGGGACAAATGAAGACTTTTTGGAGGGTACGATATCGTTATTCGTGCCGAACAAGACGAAGATTTGGAATCTCTGGAGCGCCCAAGATTGCAGGCTGCTGCAGTTGAAATCTGCCTGCCCGAACAAAGTTTTCATCAGTGGATCCGGTGCCCTGAATTATGTTCCCTGTGCACCCCGAACTTGGAGGCAAAGAATGTATAAATTAACGTGTAGTATTTCTGGCTACATATGACATGGCCAGTGTGGAAGCAATGAGTTTGTAGCACCTTGTCATCTATGACTCCGAGCTTGCTCGGTTCACGAACACCAAGACGAAAAGTGTGAACAACCCTTATTATGGCATTCACAAGGTTCAAACTATGATCCTGACGCGCCAGTGACCGTCGTCGGTTACTAGTCCCCTGCATCTCTTGATAAGATCGTTTCTGTTTGGCTGTGATGAATACATTGTGGACTATATAAGTTCGTACACATCATACCGTTTGGATGATTCGTCACTTCACCTCAGAGTTCACTAGCACTGTAGTATAATCACTACTGGGCAACAGTCTCTCGATTGCATCGCCTCGATGGCACCCTTCTCAATATCGTCACCCAATGTCCTGAGGGACGCATTTCGTACTACCCACTTGCGCCTCGGCTCCCACAGCAACGCTACACGCAGTGACAGGTCTGTGGATCATGTCAGTTACTTCATCGGTCCTCTTCCCAACAATAGGCACTGATGCATACTGTGTTTCTCACGTCTAGTCAAACCTTCAAGTCGACTCATTCTCTGGTGTCACCGAGGCAAGTATTTCAATGTCGTAGGAGGGAAACCCGCTGATGCTATTACAACTCCAGCTGTCAGCACCGGATTCAGATGATACTACAGTCTCTGCGGCGACTTCACCCCAAGTCCCATATACAAGCTCCTACCAGGAGCCGCTTAGCGACGACTCTGACGAGGCCAAGACCAAGAAACAAGAAGAGCGTTTTGACAGCGTCATCGATGACAAGCTCGGTACCATCCCTGTTCGCCTCATCGACACAACGTCGGGCAAGTTATGCAGCGCGGAGAACTCTGCGCTCATTTTAAGGAGTCTCGCGGTTACAAGGACGTTGAAATGAAGATTCTCAGGGTCAATGAGAAGGAGATGAAGGCGGCTGTTGATTGCCTTCTTTGAATACGCTATGTTCTCCCATCGTTGGAGCACTACCGTTGACGACGAGCCCACGTATGACCACATCAAAGGCGAAGAGAGCATCTACGATCTGAAAACACCACCAGGAAATCGATAAATTGCAGCAGTTTGCAAGGTCCGCCAGGGAGAACCAGTTCCGATGGGCTTGGAGCGATACGTGTTGTATTGACAAGACCAACAATGTTGAGCTCCAGGAGTCTATCATCTCCATGTTCTCGTGGTATGAGTTGTCGTCTGTCACCATCGTCTACCTCTCAGACGTCACCGACGAAAAAAGCTTCAAAAATAGTGTATGGTTCGCCCGCGGATGGACGCTACAAGAGCTCATTGCACCTCGGCTCGTCTGGTTCTATTAAGACGGATTGGACGCCATATATCAACAGCAAGCAGAACCACAAAAAAGACCCTCAAGTCGTCAAGATCATATCTGAGGCCACGAATATCGACCAGACCGTCATCCTCAACCAGTTTGTGCCGGGTTTGAGAGATGTTGGCTCCGATGAGGTCAAGAAGAGGATGAGTTGGCTCGCGTTAAGGAAGACGGCCAAGATCGAGGATATGGCAATACTGCATGATGGGTAGGTTGTCACATTTTGGATAAAGTGATTGCCTCAAGACTTCTGATTACAGGCATCTTTGGCGTCCACATGCCAGTCATGTACGGGGAGAGAAAGAACGCTTTTGTTTCGCCTTCAAAAGGAGATCATGAACCTCACGGACGACCTGTCGCTATTTGACTGGGTCGGAGAACCGTCAGAGCTTCATTCATACTTTGCATCGCACCCCAGCTGTTTTGTAAAACCTCCAGCTGGACGAGGGAGGGATTCGTCGAAAAACTCTCGTGTCCGGTTGTTTCAGGCATCCAAGGCCTTTGCCAGCGCTATTGGCTCCACCGTCGTGATTAATGTCAAGAAACTTCTCTTGACCCTCCTCACGGCCATTTCAATTGCCAACGGGAAGATGAACATGCCGATGTTTGTTCACGAGGTTACGAAGCTGATTCCGGCGGACACGACGGGCCCTCCCATCCTTGATGCCGATGGGTTTGTCGACTATTTTGTCAAGGCTGAAGGTCTCGCTGAGGTGATGATTACAACTCACAAACTTCTTCCCATTACAATCAATGAAGAAGATTCACCCTGCTACCGTCTTGTTCGGATGTGGGACTTCAACCTCATTCCACCGGAAGATGCTGTGAAGAAAGCAGACCGAAGAAACAGGAGCCGGAGATGGAGACGGCGAGCGTCATGAAGGGTCTATCCACACCCCCCCATTGGCTGGACAGATCGGACATATTAAGTCCTATGGCCACTGCGGTGACTGCTGCAGTGTCTCATAACGCAGTAGTCATGTTCATGTCTCGTCTTCGGGAACCTTTCGTTGCACAGCTGCTGATTCAGAGAAAACGAGGAGGGCCTTACGAGAGAGTGGGAAACAAGGGAGCGGTTAATAGCAGCACCTTCGTCGGGCTCTATCACCTTTCGAGGTATCAAGATCCTAAGTGTTCGTTGACTAGACCATTCCGCAATCATGCTACTTATATCTGTGCGGTAGTTCGGTGTGTAAGTCATGCAAATGCTATATTTACTGTAACGAGACATCAATACAATGAAGTCTTTGATTGCAGCAACTCATTATTATTGTGCCCACCTTCAATGTACCAATCAACCAGTCACATTTCGATTCCGATATATCAGATGTCGCTGGATTCTTCGGGGGGGGGGGGGGGGGGATGAAGCACTTTCACCAATTCTCTAACCGTGGGAGGCGCTAGCTGGGCTGATTTAATTCACCAAGAGATTAATTATGCTGTCGCCAGGAAGTTCGGGCAACCTGCAACTTGCTCGAGATTTTTATGCTGTTGAATCTGCACAAATATTATTTGTGTCGCCCCAAAACAAAAATGTGTGCCCCCCTGAGAAAAATGTGTGCCCCCCCCAAAACAACCAAATATTTGTGTCGCCCCCGAAAAAAATATCATGTCGCCCCCCAAAACAAAGTGTGTTTTGTCATGGTAAGGCTTATTTCCACTCGGGTTTACAAGAAAGAAATCAATTAAAAAGGTTGTAGTAAGAGACAGTTGCTATGTACGATTACCAGAATATAAACTGATAGAATAAAGTGCATGTAAAAGGAGGATAAATCAGTAATGTCAGTTTGCGATAGGAAGTTCGGTATGACTTGGACGATATAGGTGCAAAATAATTACAAATTAAATGATAAGACCTAGAAATTAAAGAGACGATTTCCTTCCCATGGGTTATCAAGGCTGGGATCGATGACAAAAGACCCAGAGGCCTGTAAGGTTGGTGTCGCAAAAATTTCACTAGTCTGTAATGGGGGTGTTGAGACAGGCCCAGGTGACTCAAAAGGCTCCAAAGGGGCGAGGTCAGCCTCCACTGGTACCTCTGGCTTAGCTACAACCTCATGATCGTCTAACTTGAAGGAACTGAAGAAGTCACCAGTGTATTCATCGTCACTTGCAGTTAAGTCGACTATAGTGGCTGATTCAGATAAGTTTTCAGAGTCTGATGCTGGCAGAATCTCATCGTCAGTTCCTGTTGATACTAATTACAAAAGTTTGTCATGAGTCTCACTGACGATCAACAAACAAAACCAATGTACTGTACCTCGACGATATTTGCTCTTTCGGGGGGGCTCTGATAAGCTTGACTCGGATGAGGTGGAGTCATCATCTGAGTCATCAGATATGCTCTCAGACTCGGTAAGATCATGGGATGCCGATCTAGATGGGAGAGAGGGCATCTTCTCCTTCCCTTTTGATTTCGCCCACCCTTGCAACACTGACGATGAGATGCTTTGGCGAGTGGCTAAGAAACAAGCTATTGGTAGTCTGTGCAAAGCAAATTAACTAAGGACTGACCTAGAATGATTACATTTTCTCGGAATCCACCTCTCTTATTCGTCCTTGCATTTCGTGCCACTGATGACCCATCAGGGAATTGAATACCAGGAGGGATTACGATCCTTCGCTTCTCCTTGACACAAAGATAGTATTGGGGCAGATACCGAAAGATCTCGTCTTGGTGCTCCTCGTAATCTGGATTTGGCAACTTTGGCAAGGCATCGAGATAAAGGAAGAGTTGTGGGAAAAATTTGCGAAGCTCTAGGTCAAAGAGCATGAAAGACCAGTTCTTGCTGATGACAATACCATCGACATAATCTGTGATTGCCAGTCTCATGACTTCGAGAGTCTGGACTTCCACCAGAGTTGGTATTTGAGGATTGCGAAGAACAGGTGTCAGAAGTGGGATATATGAATGCGAGGTCTTCTTAGGCTAACAAGGTTAGAATCAGCAACCCCAGCCAATAGTAGTCGCAATATCAACTACTTGCCTGTTTTGTCCCACAGGGAATGAAAATGATTTCACCAGCTGTAAACTGGAAGTCAAGAGGGCGAGCTAACTTTGACTAGTAAACAAACATTCCAAGTCAATGGCCTAAGCAACAACTCATTTTCAAACTTGCTGACACTTACTTTGGGGACCATCTGAGTCTTAGACCTGCTGTGCGATTGAGAAGCAGACTTTAAACCTTGGTTGGCCTCGCTATTTGCCTTTCTATAGGCAGTTGAAGATCCAGCTGAACCACCAAGCAATTCCTGCAGGATGGAGTTAACTGCTAGTGTCGAGCTTGACTTTCTAGAGGTTTCCATTTGCTTAGACTCCAAGGTTGAAGGATGTGAATTGGAAGCAGATGAGGTTTGACGAGAGCTGCTAGCTTGCCGCTTACGCTTGAGAGCCATATGAAAAAAATTAAACAAACAAAGAGTAGTGAAGGAGTGACTGGTAGAGACAAGATAGAAGTAACTTGAAAGTCGGTTGTAGATGGTAGTAGTATGAAAGTGCCCAGTCGTAATTGAATTCAACCACATTACCCATCATGTGATCTGTGGCTGCTCATGTCATATAATTGCATAGTCACTTTAAACTTAATATCGTCAATTCAGACTGCTTGCTCATGTATTGGTGGTCTAGATATTGTAATTGTAATTAGCTATCAGAATCGTCATGATCACTAACACTAGTAGTAGTACCATCTGTGTCACTATTGGATCCAACATCGGTATCAGCAAGCTCCAAAAGTCTGACCATAACATCGAGTGCTTGACACCACTGGATTGCCCTAGGTCGCCAAATAAAGTCAGGCAAGGGAATTCGTAGCTCTTTGGTCCCTTGTCGTCCCGATCGAATTATTTCATGTGAAGGATATTCGTCATCATCCCATTCATGTGGAAGAATACCAAATCCATCTGGGATATGCTCTGCCTCTCGTACTTGAGCAAGGGCTTGACAAAAGGTGTCGTGAAGAGTAGCAGAGCTAAATGGACTGGCATGCTTTGGGACACGAACAGGCTTATGGTGAAAATGGGCATCGTGATCAGCAGCAATGAGCTGGGGAAGCTCTTGCAGATCTTCTGTATCAATGTCCTCTGCATCATTGACATCTTCCCATTCCTCTTCTGATTCTTCATCGTCTGATTCTTCATCAGTAGATCCAGAAGCTGAGTATACCTCATCTGAGGGATGACCTGCTCCAGTTTGATGGGGTGCACGATGAATGGGCTTTCCTGCAGTTCCATAGTACTGTCTGATGATATCAGGATGGACTCCTTCACAATCATCAGCATATAGTCCATGCTCGAGCTGGCCCATAAGCCTCATATCCTAGTGGATACAAAAGCAAAATCCCTTTATTTAGCTGGCTGTGTCTGAGTTATTAGATGACATACATTTGGGCTCTGATCATGTCCCTCTCCAGAGATAGGGTGTACATTCCATTCGGCTTGAAATGTGTGGCAGTCAGACTTGATCTGCTCGAGGAACAGCTCGTGTAATAGCCAAAGATGCTGGGCATTAGACACATCAAGTCCATGAAGCCTCTCAAGCCGATAGAAAAATGCACGCCACATGCGAGCAAATTGGGTGCCGACCTCAACCCAGGATCGTTCAATCCTGCTGTTGTGAGTTGATCTAGCGAGCAGCAGATTTTAACACAACTAATGTAAGTAATGAAAATGTGTTTACTTACAATCCCCACATAAAGCTTGCACGGTTAGGCCCTCTAGTCATGATCATATAAACCGATACCTTCTTATTTTCTCCACCTCTATCCCCTCGCACTCTTGAAGGTGTACCATAGATAGCGACTGCATTCAAAAACACCTCAAGTACTGTGGATGCACTATTGCTTGTGCTGGGATGAATGGCGACCATCTAAAAGCCAATACATATCAGATATGAGTGGCTAGTGAAGAATAATAGCCTACTGTGCGACAATACCCATCAATGATACCATGAATTACGATGCCCCAATGAATTAGCTTATGGTGGCCGTCCATGTGCCACAGAGCATTTGGCCGTGAAACCTTGTACTGTCGCCGGTGAATCATAGTACGTTGGCGGAGGACAGTTCCCAAGGGATCGACACGGTGGATAGAGGCAGTAATCCGCTGCTGCTGTACCCGCAAGCCCAGCTGTCGCAGATGGCCAGTAAGATAGCGAACTCCAGAATTTGGTTTCATCTGACGAAATTCTCGAACAGCATGATCCAGGTCAGCATCCGAGATTAGGCTATACTTGTAGCTAACATTGTTCTGCTTCAAGTAGGAGTGCAAAGTATTACGATGGATGCCCATGACTCGTGCAAGTTTGGTTTGTTGTAGATGGCGACCAGGAGAGGCAAATTCATGCAACAACTGAACATCTGGCACTTTACGTGGTCTCCCTGGTTTGCCAGTGTGTTTGACAGTGATTGGCTGTGGAACTGAAATATTTGATGTTTCACTGGCGATAGATTAGATATTAGAACTACTACAGTGAATATGGTAGGCTTACCCTCCTTGTGCTGTTGTTTCAGCCTGTTGCAGCTGCTTCAGTAGCATCCCAAGTTTTGCTGTAACTTGAAGGACCCAGGACATAGGGATGCCCTCTACTGAAGAAGAGTTCTCCAGTGCACGTAGTAGTGGTATGGCATTATTGGCGATGGCCTCAGCATGAAAACGTATTTGGTGCAGTTCACTGCAAGTCTGGAGTGCTTGCAATGCATGACGATAGATATGGAATAGGGTGTCATGGGCTTGATGCAGGTGATCTGGCCAGACACCTGAGCCATTGATAGGCTGTGGTAATGGAGGCAGATCCATTGTAGCTTAAGTCGCAGATTAACACAGCACTTTGACCGATATTTATTATGTAAGCATCCAAGTGTTTACTGTTGTTGGTTCAATGTGCAATCCATAGTGAGTGAGACGACATGAACTTCATCTGACCATTATACAAGCCCACCTAATAACTATTCAAAGCTCTCGCACACCATGGATGCAAATCAGAGATTAGCTCCTCACAGGCATAGTGAGTTTTGGTTTGGAGATGGAAATATTGTCTTTCGTGTAAGTCCTACTATAAATGTCTCTTAAGCCTCGCTCAATTTCTAGCTGGTTTCTGGATTACTTTTACCATAGGCTAGCAATACCTTATTTTGTGTACATCGGGGTGTACTTGTTCGCCATTCCCCTGCTTTGGAAGCAATTTTGGCTATGCCATCCGGTTATGATACCGATGGTACAGAGCAACTTCCCATCGTCCTACATCAGATCTCTGAGGAGGACTTTACATATTTTCTCAACTGGGTTTACCACATGTATGTGTAGCTATGATATTGACTGTATAATATATGATGGCTTAATTGGTATGTTCTAGCAGCTCAGTTCCTCCACCACCTGAGGAACAATTGCTTGTCGCTATCCTTAAGGTTTCACACCTGTGGATGATAAGCAATAGCATCAAGTTCGCTATTGATGGACTGGAAAACCTCACTCTGCAGCCTACTCGCAGACTAGAGCTTGCACGGTTGTATTCCATACCCCAGTGGATCGCTCCAGCAATCCACGAGATCATACCGATGTCACTTGTGAACACTACCGATACCGAGGCTGCACAGATGGGGTTCAAAGTATATACAATTATCGCACGGGCAAAAGAGGTGATAGAGCGAGAACGTCGGGCATTAGCTGCTTACCCACCCTCACTCCTTGTTTCACCATCTTTCAGCTGCTCAGCTCGCTCACATAGCCGATGCAAGGAGGCATGGTCAGGATTCTGGTGGAAGAAAGTGGCTTGTGCAATCCTCCACCCAACAAACCCACTCCCACTGACACAGACCCTCCAACTCATCATTGAGGCTCCATTACCTGATGGCATGAATGTTGCATGCAGGCAAGCTATGATTGATGCGATGATAGAATTAGATGGGCTTGAGGTTGAGGAGAGGATCATAGAGGGAGTCATAAGAGCAGTCACTTCGTATTTCAGCTCCCTCTAACATATTTCCAGTAGAAACTGTGAGTATGATGATAGGTTACTTCACATAAGCCAGGATTTTGTTTCAAAAAATCAAAGCAAGCATAAAACTAAAGAAAATGAGCAATAAACAATTAGGATAACCTCTAGAGTGAATAACATGTCATAATTAATTGTGGCAATGGAGGGAGTTGAACAGCAGAGCTTCCTGGCTAAATCCTGCACAGTATCGCAACAGGGACCAAGTTACCACTACACTATCCAGCAAATACTACAGAAAGAAATAATGGGTATATGTCATCTCAAAAGTACCAAAATTGCGAAAATGTCAACCATTCAATTTTCACTGCTGCTGACCACTACACTTTCAACCACCACCATGGCTCCACAATCCAGAGATCCTACCCATCTGAGGCAATGTAAGTGATATCTTACCATCATTATTTAGGCTAATATACTGGTGGTACATAGACTTTGAGTATCTAGCTGGAAGCACACTCTTTATGCATGCACTCAAGACCAGATCAGATCTTGATGTGAATCTTCTCGCTTTTGGAGATGATCCAGGCCTTGCAAAAGATGTATGTATGTTTCCATTGCAATATCTATGCTAGATCTGAGTATTTATGTATTCAGGCTAGTCATTTGAAGCTACTGGCTACCAAGAATCCTGGATTGGTGCCAGAATCTCTCAAGGGGGCTCTCAGTGAGTATTCCCTCCAGCGCCACAGAAAGAGGAATGTGGCTCGCTCTGAGAAACGAACCATTGTAAGTGTTCTCTCTACCATTACTGAATTATTCTACACTGTACTTGATAGGCAAAGGCTCTTGGCCTACATGCTACCCCACTGACAGCCCAGTCTCTTGCAGCCACTGGTATCATCAAAGTGGTCATCCGTGACCGCTCTGATGACACCAGCTTTAAGCGGGGCACTCTTTTAGTGGACCGTGGCAATGAGGATCTGGTTGACAGTGGGAATACTGCCCTTTCTGTTCCTGTAGATGAATCTTGGTATGTGATCGAACCAGATGAAAGCATTATTTTCATCAATTCCAATGGTATGTATGGTCCTTTTGTCTTTCACATCTGACTCATTTAGTACATAGGATTGGTCTCGCTTGCTGTACTCCGTGGGAGATGTAGCCAGCGTCCTGACCTGTTGACTTATGTCAATGATGTCATTGACGAGGCTGTCAATGACCGCAAGGGGGTCAGGGTAAGTTTTTTCTCTTCTCAATTCAATATATATTTCTAATGGGTTGGATAGCCTACCCATGGAGGGGAGCTGATTCAGTTTGGCTGGAATGCAGGTCCTCGTCATGCACGTGTCTTTGGTCTGGTGAATAACCTTACCAATAAGAGGCTGTCGATGACTGCAAGGCAGCAGAAGGATTCCCATGCTTTAGGAATTTTGGCTTTGAGCTGGAATTTGCTGGTAGCTAGTCTCCCTGCTGAGGTCAGTACATCATGTATCGAGGCAATTGATGGGGCAGGCTTGCCTTCCATGACCATCAAAGGCGATAGCTCAGGTGAGTTTCTTATGTATTATCTCTGTGCTATTGTAGGGACTCATATATGATACCTAGACTCTGGGTATACCCTGGACTTACCTAATGGCCCTCTCTGCTTTTCAACAGCTGAGCGAGCTCCCTCTGAGGGATACATGTCACAAAACTATGAATCGTAAGTGGGTTGCATCTCATTAGCAGTGTTGCTTTTGATGTCACATCTAGCCCCATTCATACAGACCAACTCTATGCCCCATATGCAATGAACTGGGTTACTCTCCATAGTATTGTGGATCCAGATCAATGCCAGCTTCATGGTGATCGTAGTTCTGGTGGGAATTATGTTGATGTCTCACTCAGGGTGGTGGTGAAATGTGCCACCGACACAGTCATGGTAGTTGTCTCTCATTGCAATTCAATAATTTTTGCTGATAATATGTGGGGCAGAGCATGCAACCCAAGTTCAAGCATGGCACAACCCTTGCTCGAGAGGGTGTCTGCAGACAAGGAACTGCAATCAATTTCTCGAGGCATATCAAAAAAGCATTTGATGAGGTGATTGCAATTGAAGGTGATGTAAAAGCAATGGTAACTCAACTTGCAGAGGAGAAAAAGTGAAATTATGGATTGTATCAAGTAGTCTTCTACTAGTATACATACAAGTCTACAATTATTTGAACTGTTTGGTATCACACTTTGTTTCGGGGCGACATGATATTTTTCGGGGCGACACAAATATTTGGTTGTTTTGGGGGGGGGGCACACATTTTTCTCAGGGGGGCACACATTTTTGTTTTGGGGCGACACAAATAATATTTGTGCAGATTCAACAGCAAGATTCAACAGCATAGATTTTGGGATGGTCCTTTCTCAGGCTCAGCCATCCTTTAGGGCAGCCAGTCTCGACCCAATGCGATGTTGTTGTATTCGTCTGTTTGACCTTAACCTCGTGCATCGTGACTGTTTGACTTCCTCACTGAGGATGTTCACGTTGCATTTGGATAAGCCTTATGGCCACACTCGATCATCGCAAGCCGCAAGCACGACGCCCAACTATATTTTGTTCGCCAACCGAGCACGACGTGTATGGTGCCGGGTGAATTGTCGCTTCCTCTTCTGTGCCTCTCCTCGCCGCAAAGTAAAAAGCTGTGTGTTCAAGTTAAACTTGAACTGGGATCGTGGATTGATCTTGCTTACTGGTTTTGCATAATCGTATTCTGGCGCTGGCGCGGGTGCCATGAGGGGGGCTTCCGTGCCGCACAGGAGGGTTCAGGGTTCGGGGCGCTCGGACTTCAGTCGTGAACGTGGCCTATTCGCGATGTGACATGACATGTTCGAACGGTAATGAGACCATTCTTTTTGACGAAGTTCTACAGGATGGATTTTTAACCCTGGCACGGATTCCACGAGGGGAGCCGCCCGCGCCACTCGGATGTGATCTGGGCGCAGAGCGCTTAACTGTGCTCACCACCACGAATTCTTCGCGATCTCAGAGAGGCCTGTTCTCGCCTTCTCAGCTCCAGAACATGCGACGGAAGCCAGCCGCAGGTCTGTGCACGCACCTCTTGGTATTTAGTAATGGGTAACCCGATGACAAGCTCAAAATTCCTGACTCGTCTGGAATGCCTCCACTGCTTTGGCTGATTGCTGATTCTAAAAGTCTCAGTCTCAATGCTTCCGGTGTCGCTGGTTTCTTCGGCGGCGAGGAAGCTATCACGGCTATGGCCACTGTACATCTGTACAGGGGGCGTAGATGGCTCGGCTGGTACAACTCTCCTGGCAGTTATACTATAGCCAAGGAATTCAGCAGGATATCCAAGTCAAGAGTGTGGGATGATCTTTTTCCTGGGCCGAATCATGATCCAGCCGTTGCATTCAAGCTGGACGTGAAGGTTGGCCCGAAATACGTCGCATTAAGCTCAGGAACTGTCATGCAGCAGACTGGGCACCTTGCACATCTCCTGGTGCAGGAAACAAATGATTTAAAGCCACACCCACTTCCTTCTACTCGAACGACATCGGTTTTACAAATCTCTGTCATCGCAGTTCCCAACATCGAATATGAGAATCGTGTAGAAACCATGAGCATTCACCACGCCGTCCTCGTCAGTTTCCCTATCCTCGTCAGCCTCACCGCATGCATCCTTTCTTACTTAGTCGCCGACTGGTATTGCTTTGCAGTGACCCTCCTTGGGATTGTCTCCAGCGGTGCCACGTGTTTCGTCATCGGCTCCGGAGACCTCGATATCGATACGGTAAAGAAGCCAGCGGAGGCCCCCCCCCAGGAGACGGATCAAAATCATTCGGGCTTCTAGCATGGATGAACTGAAGATCGATTTGAGCAGTGAGCATACAAGGAAAGCTCGCTGCAGCTCATTCGAACGCATATATTGCCCATCTTTGGCATGGCTTCTACATCATTACAGCCCACCGCTGCAGGAACCGATATGACTCTGATACCGGTAATGGTCTTGGAGAGTTATGGAAAGCTCATTCCATCCACATCTCACTTTCTGGACAGACGGCAACTGCTCGGCGGATCTTTTGACAAGACCGCTCGGCGATGGGATCTACAGGCTGGTAAGGAGATCGAGGAGGCGCAGGATGTTCGTAAGGAGAGAGCAAATGCAGCGGTAGCATCAAGGGATGGTCAGTGGGTTGTCACTGTTGATGGAAATAACAATCGTCCGGGGGAGCTGCGAGCCTGTGAAGTTGAGATGGGGATCGTGAAAATATTCGAAGGCCACTCAGGGCAGATCACCTGCATCAATATCTCGGCAGATGATATGCTTCTGGCGAGCGGGGCATGGGATTAGACAGCGCGGACATAAAGCTTGAACACTGGAAAAATCGTGGCTGGTCCATTCGAGAGTCTCAATTGGCCAGGCGCAGTTCGATTCTCGCTAGACTGCAAAAAAGCTCGTAGTCGAGTTAGACGTGAGGAAGTGCCTTGAGATCTTAGATGTTCGATCAAAGACATTGGATGTAAGAGTAGGGAAATTTGGTGGCATGAACATTGAACTAACTTTAAGAACTCCATCAGTGTTTTAGTCACGTGATGGAAGCTTGGCCGTTCACGGATGACGCATCGACGCTGGAGACTGCCTTCGAAGGCCACACCAAATTCTTCACAGGTCTAGCACTCTCATTTGAATATTGTGCTCTCCTTGCCATTCATGCCAACTGGCTTACACGATATTTGCCGAGGATGACCCCAAGATCTATATATGCAACATTCCCCACAATATCCATGCCTTGCATCTGGCCTGTGCGGCACACACCACTTCACCAAAGTACATTTTACCTGCGTAAATCCATCTTTTGTGCGCTAATCTGATCTCCAAAGGCCAATGGAACCCTCCAGCATTTATTTTGGGTGTGCATCACATCCTCATCATTTGTGTGCTAACTCACACCAATCATTTCAGTCTAACCAGTGACACCGCTTGTCAAAAGGCTTTCGCGTACGATAGACCTGCGGCAACCAATTGTCAGTCGTCACCTCCGCAAACTCTTTCATCTCATTTTCTCGTGTGAACGCAGTTCCTCGGCCTTGTAATCCCCTATATGTACTTCATTTATCCCATTGTATCCGGGATTGACTCGACGGCCATCTTGTAGTTCCCTGTTACATCGCCCCTACCTCCCTCTACCTCGGCGCAGGACTCTGACAAGTCCTGTAATCGCAAGTATCTCACATCTATGCAGTCTCCACACAAACCGGCACCTCCAGCTACCCTATTCTCTGGCATCCCTCTTAAAACCTTCACAGCCCGCCTGTGTCACCTACCATTCTGGCGGGCCCTGAACACCCGCCTGTTGTTAATGTCCCTCTTGCGCCAGGTAAATCGGTGTGCACAATTCATTTTTATCACTGTCATTGAGGTCTCATGCATCGATTTGCAGCGCTACGCCGCAGCGGGTGACCCTAGCAATGACGATGGTTTGATACGTGATGGAGATTATGTCCCTCCTTCACCGAGTCACAACACGGGAGTGCATGGTTGTTGTTGCTGTTGTTGCTGTTTTTAAACTTGTTTCGCGCACATGTCAGTTTCCATTGTCGTCGCTCCTTGCCTGCTCGATCAATATTCACTCGCAGCAGATTGTATCTATCACTATTACTTCTCGTCATGATGTATGATAAAGACTGATCCTCCTTCATCACACCATAATCAATAGCAGCTAATCCGGAATATTGCTAATGCTACAGCCTCTGGTGTCTGCAGATCTGAAATGAAAGAGAGGAGGTTTCGAACCAGAAGGTATCGTCATCAAATTCATTCTGAACGATAAACGGGTATGGATTGGATGGAGAGAACAGGTCTTGGGTGTAATGAGAACCAGACAGATCGCGACTGAGACACTTGCTACGATTTTGCTTCTCAGAGGAGTGACGAAGAGAAAGCGAAGTTCACGCATGATAACCAAAGCTTTCTCGAACAGCTCTCTTAAAAGGGATGTTCGCACTGAATATGATGAACAGCTTTGTGTCCGTGATGGAGAACTCAAACGATGAAATGAAGTATCCTGTTGGTATTCTCTGATATTGTCACCACAGGAGATTCAAGCTCGGGGTGTGGCCGATCTTTTGTTGGTTCGTGAAATTCTTAGAAATGATTGGCGCCAAATAGTTGATGCATGTCTTTGGACTGTTCGATTCTGACGGAGGGATCAGATGCATACTTGATTTAAACTACAGTCATGTGGCATAAGTCAATATCCGTAGGTACAAGTTACTGGTGAACAGGATAAGTCGTTCCATTAACTTTGGTTCTCCTTCAACCACCCCTGTAACTGCTCGTTCGTGGCCAAATCATATGCAGTGCGAGCGTCTTCCAAGAGCTTTGCAAGAAGCTTTATGTCAGCCGGCTCAAAATCGGTTTTCTCCTTGTCGCTCATCTGGAGCAAACCGCAACGAGTGTCTTGGTTGCTGTCGCGGGTTCTCATTATCTCCAAGACCTTTTCTCTCCATGTAACCCACACATGTGTATTATTCGGCATGAAGTTGCGAATGATACTTTCAGGTTGGAAACCTAGGTTCTCCCATTTGTCTGCACCAACGTATTTGTGTGCAATATCCGAGTCGTCACGAGGCTGGAGCATCAGACACGCGAATACTGCGGCAGTCGTTCTCGTGCCAAAGGTGTACGTCCGCATATGCTTCTCCTTCAGATAGAGTACTTCCAGGAGTAATTTTTCCTGAATATACTCGTTGTCGATCGAGGACAAGTACAAGTTATACGCCCATGAAGCTGCGAAGGAGGACAGGAACATGATTTGGCCAAAGAATGTGCCTTGGGGTATCAAGAGCAGTTGAGCGAGGAGTTGTATGACGAGCAGGAGCGAAGACACTCCAATAGCAGCATACTCGTCTCTGACGGGCTCTTCATCTGGATTTGGAACCTGCGTTAGAGGCGCAGCAACCCGCTCTAGAGGCACGGCGACCTGCTCTAGAGGTACGGCCTCCTGCTTTGGACCAGAACTATTTTGACCACTTTCTGCATCGCTTCTGCGGTCCGAGTTGGTCGACTCCATTCCGTCTCCAAGAACGGAACGTTTACCCCTCCCCTTCCTACTCCTCCACCTAACCCAAGGCGCATATTCTAGAACGAACCTGCCCCTGGTGATGGTGGCAACGATTTCCTCTTTCCCGAGCAGGAGGACGATATCATCACCGTCCATCAGCATTCCGTCTCCGGGCGGAGCCGTAGGTGCTGAATTCACGCCTTGCAGCTTTAAACGTGCCGACCCTAAGACCAAGGAAGACATGCCACTTGAAACGATGCCCAGAAGGATCATGGAAAAACAGAACCAGTCGTATGTACATCCGCAAAGTGCGCATGTGGTGAAGCTGATGACTATCGGTAGAATTGCAACGAGCGTGTGATGCCCGCTGCGAGGTGGGATCTCGGTAAGTGGCTCATCTTTAGGCGGCTTCTCTTCCTCTCTAGTCTTCTCCTCGTCCTCTCTAGGCGTCTCCTCTTCCTCTTTGGGCGCCTCCTCTTCAGTCCCCGACTCAGCTGAGAGTTCAAGAAAGGGCTGTGTCTTGATAATGGTCACTTTATTCCGTTTCGTGATCCTTCCTTTCACCTTCACTCCTTGCTCCTCCTTACTCTTCTGCATTATCAAATATGCAAGGTGGCCGGTGTGCTCTAGGATTGTTCCAGATCTAGAGGCGACATACTTGGGGCCCTGCTTGCCATCGAGCTGGAACGATTTTGCGGGTTTTTCATTGGGCCCGGGGAAGAGCCCGTCCCAGAAACGGGAATTTGCGAGCATTCCGAACTTCTTGCCGACGTTCCAGCTGCCAGGAGAGTTGTACCATCCCAGGAACTTTCTGGCCTTGTAGATATGAATGGTCTGTATAGCAGAGATGGCTTCGTCTCCCCCAAAGAAGCCTGCGACGCCGGATACATTGAGGGAAAATTTGCCAGGATGAATTTCAAAGGGAAGTTTTGAGGGCATGGTACGTATGTTGCGGCTTGGTGTGGAAAAATCGGTTCACAGCTGTTCTTTTATCTAGCGTACCTGACAGGAGCCATGCACTCGGCACACTTGCAAGCTTATGGGCTTCAGGCGCTATGAGCTTTAGGCGCCATGCTATCCGGTACATCTTCTCCCCGTCGGGTGCCCTTCTTCTGCGAAGACTCCGGCTTCCTCGCAATTTATGCTAATCTGACAATGTCCCACTAATTTTATTGACGTTGAACTGATTGATCCCTATTTCAAAGTAATCTACATAAGGGATATATTGGTGTTAGCTATTAGCTGATCAAACTCATCTGTCCTTCACGATCGGGGCATGAATTGGCATTGAGTTCTGTCATGCAACTGTAAATTGTACTCTGGCAAGGGTTCCAGGTCTGATATGATTTGAACAGGAGTCGGTAGCCGAGTGCTGTAATGCCGATCAAAGAGGACACGCCTCGTACCCTTCGTAACTTCGTTTCTTCAGAAGCCAAGTTTCAAGCGCTGTGTACATCACGCGATCGCTATACTGCTTGAGCCGTGCCATTAGCTATCAAGTGCCGCGAACCTTCCATGCTGCGGGGAATTGATCAGGGTCCTCAGCGCTTTGGTCATCACCACGAGGATGGATTTATAATGCTGGCGCTGATATCACGAAGGGACCTTTGGCGCTGTGCGGGATTGATCAGGTTTTAGAGCTTCGCTCGAGGCATCTCGATCTGAACATACAATCACAAACTCCCCAACTCGTCTGAAATGCGTCTATTCCTTGTGCCTATTGCACAGCAACCTGCTCTAGAGGCGTGACAACTTGCTTTAGACGAGAACTATTTTTGACCATTTTCCGCATCGTTATCGCGGTTCAACTTGGCCGACTGCATTCCGTCTTCAAGAACAGAACGTTCCTCTTGCCCTTCCTGCTCCTCCACCTAACCCGGGCGCATATTCGAGAAAGAACCTGCCCCTCGTGATGGTGGCAACGTCTTCCTCTTTCCCGAGCAGTAGGACGATATCATCACCGTCCATCAGTATTCCATCTCCTGGCGGAGCTGTAGGTGCTAATTCATGCCTTGCAGCTTTAAACATGCCGACCCTAAGACCAATGAGGACGTGCTGCTTGAAACGATGCCCAAAAGGATCATC